>PVIH01001417.1:189691-237055 GCA_004025045.1 Sigmodon hispidus
AAAAAAAAAAAAAAAAAAAAAAAAAAAAAAAAAAAAAAAAAAAAAAAAAAAAAAAAAAAAAAAAAAAAAAAAAAAAAAAAAAAAAAAAAAAAAAAAAAAAAAAAAAAAAAAAAAAAAAAAAAAAAAAAAAAAAAAAAAAAAATCCACTCATGTAATTGCATTGTTTTTCTAATTAATCTATTAATAATTATAATATATATAATGAATAAATCTTTGTCAGGCATAATGGCACATGCTATTAGTTAAAGGCCAGCCTGATCTACACATGAGTCCCAGGGCAGCCAAAGCTACATAGTGAGACTCTGTCTAAAAAAAAAGAAAAAGAGACCCATTTCTACCACATGGGTCCTGATTTCCTATCTAAATGAAAAGGTGTAAATAATGTGGGGACAGGAGAGTGAGACAGAGGAAAGAAGATGAGAAAGAATAATTAACACCAAGACCTTTAAAAATGCCATACAGAAACCTCCTATTGTAGAGTTTCCCCAACATAAGCATTTACAATACAGAAAAGGTTAAAATGGAGTTAGCATATAACGGGGTGGGGGGAAGCCCATGTTTTTAAATTGCTGACCCATGGGGTCCTATAACTTCACCCCTAAACATACAGGTTATTGCCATTGCTCTTGGTTACCCTCCAGAACTTGATGATAGACCCTATTGTTGGCCTGGTATAGTGGCACATGCCTTTAATCCCAGAGTTTAAGAAAGAGAGGTAGGAGGATCTCTGTGAGTTTGAGGCCAGCCTGGTCTATATAGTAAGTCCAGGGCTGCCAGGACTACATAATGAAAAAAAAAAACAACAAGCAAAATAAAACAAGACCCTATTGCTTAAGAAACCACCTACTTGAGTTCAGTACCAATCTGGAAGCTTCATTCCTATGCTAGCTTTCACGGTGCTAAAAAATTCCATGCATGGTAAGCGGGAAGTTGAGGGGAAATGACTGATAATAGTATCAGTTAACTGTAAACCCTGTGGGACACAATAAATACTAGCCTGGCATAGATGCCACTTGTCCACTGGTACTATAGTGACAGAAGTGTTATGGCGATAACCACCACTGTAATTGTAAGCCTAGTACTCAAAAGCTAGAGGAAAGAGGATTACATGTTTGACACCAGCCAGGGCTACACAGGAAGACTTTGCATTAAGAAAAAAAAATCCACAGTTAAATAAACAGGAGCGAAGTAATACTGTTATGTACTTTTGAGTATTTCATTGTTATGGTTTGTGTATATGAGGGTCAGGGTAGAGACTGGGAACCAGACTCAGAGCCTGTACATGTTAGGCCATCGCTCTGGCACTGAGCTAGGAGAACCCCAGCCCCAGGGCTGCCAATTTCCTCATGGTGCATTCAAGCCTCATAAGACACATTCTAGATGGATTTCAAGGGAAGAATTGAATTTAAAGCTTGTTCCATAAGATGATGGAGCCCATGCCAGGTAGTGGGCCAAAATCCTACAGCTGGAAGGTCATGGGCCCTGGAGAAAAACCCAGTTGTGATGATATATTGAATATGTAATAAAAATAGTCTGAACTATCTATGTGATACTTGTGAGTGGACACAGCCACTCACAGAGCCAAGCCATGAAGGTCAGGGAGTGGTGACGAAAGCCTTTAATCCCAGTACTCAGGAGGCAGAGGTCCATGAGTTCAAGGACTAACAGGGCGTGGTGGTGGTGGTGGTGGTGGTGGTGGTGGTGGTGGTGGTGGTGGTGTACACCTTTAATCCTAGCTCTAGGAAAATGGAACCAGGAAGTGAGGTAGGTGGGTGAAGAAGGAGGAGGGAGCTGGCACTTCCTTTCTTGGCTGAGGATAGAGAGACTTGGCAATCTGAAGATTCAAGGAAATGGCCTGAGGAGTTGGCTGGGTGAGAAATGGCTGTGGCTTGTTTCTTTTTGATATTTCAGCTTTTTCCCAATATCTGGCTCCATGTTTTTATTATAATACCAAATAGAATTTGTGCAATACCCAGTGGTACAATTTTTCTGCTAAATGGTCATAATAATAAACTGTCCCCTAAATTCTTCATTATACCAATAAATCTGTACATTTCTCAACCATCATCAGGGAAGATTCGTTTGCAGTAGATGGCAAATAACACAGAGATTCACAAATGGTGTGCAGAATATAAGAGACTGCAGAGTGCTCAACTCTAAACTGGATATCTTAAAACACACACATTCCCCGCTCAGGATCAGAGCTCACTGCAGAAGAGGGGCAGAAAGATTCTAAGAACAGAGGGAGTGAATGTCTGTAGTGAAAGGGTTTTGCCCGATGTGAGAGCACAGTTGCACACAAGAACTCACAATGGCTGGGATTATATGTACAATATTTGCATAAAATCAAACCAACCAAATCCCAGTATGGATTGGGGGAGGACGCACTCATGAAGTCCCACCAATAGCTAACACGTCATTGCTGTTGGTAGCTACTGAGAGACAGAAAGCCCATTTTCTTCAGGGTAATGGGCCCTGGGGATGCACCCATGCATACACAAGTGGCATCAAATGGACTCAGTGAGTCTTAATGTAAAAGAAGGAGCTAGAGAGATGGCTCAGTGGTTAAGAACACCCACCGGCTACTCTCCCAAAGGACCCAGGTTCGATTCCCAGCACCCACATGGCAGTTCACAACTGTCTGCATCTCCAGTTCCAGGGGATCTGACAGTCTCATACATGCTGACAAAACCCCAATGTATATTAAATAAATAAATAGATAAATATTTTTTTAAAAAAGGAAGGAGCGGGGCTGGAGAGATGGCTCAGAGGTTAAGAGCACTGACTGTTCTTCCAAAGGACCTGAGTTCAATTCCCAGCAAAACCACATGGTGGCTCACAACCATCTATGATGAGGTCTGGTGCCCTCTTCTGTAAAAAAACTGTATGCATAATAAATAAATAAATCTTTAAAAAAAAAAAAAAAAAGGAAGGAGCACATGAAAGTGAGAAGGAAAAGTGAGAAATGCAGGAAGACATGGGAGTAAAGTACATGAGGCATGGGTGAAAACACATATGCATGTATACATATTAAATAGAATATTTAATAAAAAAAAAGAAAATATAATACAATTTTACAACTTCCAAATCTCCAGAGTATCAAAGGAGCAAGACAAATGTCATTTTCTGAGTTAGTCCTGATGGCATAAACCTAGAATCCCAGCTACCTGGAAGGCTGAGACAAAACTGCAGGTTCAAGATCAGCCTGGGCTACAAAGTGAATTCTAGGCAAGCCTGGGCAATTTAATGAAATCATGTCTTAAAATAGAAAAAAGAAAAAAAAAAAAAGGAGGCCTAGAGATGTAGTTCAGTGAAAGCGTGCTCATGTAGCATGTGTAAAGCCTTAAATTCAACTGCCAATACTCCTAAAAAAAGTTACTTTATAGTATAGCATGACATAAAAGAAATAGGAAATAGGCACAATGGTGTGTGTATACCTATAACCCTAACACGAGGTGGGCTGAGGCAAGAGGCCTACAAGTTCTAGACTACATAGCAAGATATTATCTTAACTGAGAAAAGGGGGGGGGAAGACATCAAAAAGAAATCTGAATTCTACTCTGTTTTTAAATTGCATTACTTGTATTTGTGTGGGGTGGGTAATATGTAGCATAAATCCAAATTGGTCTTAATAAAAACCCAGAGCCAGATATTGGGGTAAATGCTGAAAGATCAAAGACACAGGAGAGTAGCCACTAAGAACTTTTTACCCCTATCAAATCCTCAGGCCAAAAGGACTGAGCTCCTGTCTCCTCCCACCTTATATTCCTTTCTACATCCAGCCATACATATCACTTCCCGTCTCAGCCTAGACAGGGCTAAGATTAGAGGCCTGTGTGTCTCCCTAGTACTGGGATCAAGGTCATGAGATCCCAAGTGCTCGGGTTAAAGGTGTGAGCCACCACTGCCTGGCCTATATGCTAACCAGTGGCTAGGTTTCCCTCTGACCTTCAGGCAAGCTTTATATGTTAAAGAACAAAGTATCACCACAGTGGCACATACATACCACAGCACACATGTAGAGCTCAGAGAACAACCTGTGGGAGTCCACTCTTCCCATCCAAAGGTGGGTCACACCTTACCTGCTGAGCCATCCTACAAACCCTAATATTTGTTTTATAAAAATAATTTCTGGATGGAGAGCTGGCTCAGCAGTTAAGAGCTCTGACTGCTCTTCCAGAGGACCTTAGTTCAATTTCCAGCACCACCCACATGATACCCTTGAGCCTTGATGATCTTGCCATAAAACGGTAACAGTGTATGGCAAAGCAGGATAGCCTCCATTCTTGCCGAAAGTTGTTGCACTGGTAAGTATGGTGGTTTCAGGGTCTGTTAAGCACCCACACTCCCCAGCTGCTGACTTACCATGCATTGATGAAGAAGCTGCATGATAAACCTCATCAGTAGACTGCAGGTTGGCCACTCTTACAATCACTGTCCATTACTCCAAGTGATTTATAATGTAAAATAACATTTTACATGTTATTTACCATCAAGGGGTAGCAGTCTCAATGTGGGGAAGAAAAATCAATATAAAGTGACTCATAAAAGCTTTGTCCACAGGACCCTAACATACTCTGTCTGAGCATATTAAAAGTTCTTTCTCACACTTTTGTCACCAACCTTAAAAAATAAAAATCTTGGGGCTGGAGAGATGGCTCAGCGGTTAAGAGCACCGTCTGCTCTTCCAGAGGACCCGGGTTCGATTCCCAGCACCCACATGGCAGCTAACAACTGTCTGTAGTTCCAGTTTCAGGCAAACACCAAGGCAAATAAATAAATAAATAAAGTTTTTAAAAATAAATAAATAAAAATCTTAAAGTAAATAAGCTAAAGAAGTTTAAATTTTTTTTAAAAAAGCCATAAACTGCTCCATCACATGTAATGGCTGCACATAAATGGGGCACAGCTCATAAACCAAACATCTCACTGTAAAATCCACATTCAGTTAGAAAAGCAGATTTTTCCTTAACCTCAAAGAGCACAAGAAGCCGGCCAACACAATCTTCATATGAATGCTCCAAATGTCAGCTCTATTTTCTGAGGCAAGCAAACCACTTGCCCACACTTGGCTGCTCAAAAGCTACCACACTTAGCATGGATGTCTCCCATCTTCTCCTTCATGAGGCATCACCTGTGCAGAAAGTCCTTCACACACACACCCAAAGTACCCTGCATATCTGTTTTCTGAGTTCTGGGGTGGGGGCAGTTGTTTTAAGACTTTCAAGTTTCTTTCCACTAGTTCATGGGCCATGGACTAGATAGTTGGTTGACATGAGGCCAGAAAAAAAATTTTTTTAGATTTATTTATTTTTATTTTATGTGTATGAGTATTTTGTCTGCATAAATGTCTGTGTGTCACATGCAAGCCTAGTGTCCACAGTAGTCAAAGAGGTGTTTAGACACCCTACACACACCCCAGAACTGGAGTTGTTGGGGATCTTGCCAAGCATCGGCCCCTCCCCTGGAGCTACCCACTCCAGCTGCCTCTCAGAAATTCCACCAAGAGTCAGCCCCTTCCCTGGGGCTGTTCAAGACCATGCCTACAGGGTATTTAAGACCTGGTCACCAGACCTGCCCTGTGCTCTCTCTCCTGCCTTCCCAAGAACCACCCAGGAGTTGCTCTGTTGTTTATTAAACCTGGACTTACTAACTCGGCTTGACTGGCTTATTGCATCTGAGGAGAATGTCCAATAACAGGGGTTCCAATACTTATCATCTTGGTGCTGTTAGGATTCTGTTCTAACCTCTGCAGCCACCCTGTCCTGAGTTCTGATGTCAGCCCCGTTTAAGAAGAATCCCACCATCCAACACTCTCTCTTGCTTCTTCTCTCCCAGGAGTGCTCTCTATCCCTCCCCCACACCCCTTTATTATAATAATAAAGTCCTTCTACATAGAAACAGTCTAAGTGTGTCCTGCCCACGCCGACTCTAGCCGTATCTCTCATCCATGGGACATGAGGCCTCTCTACGCATAGATATCTGCCAGCTAACCGGATAAAGTGTTTTCGTATCATACCAGATCACACATGATCCCAACATTTAGTGCCCAGACTTAACAGGGATTCTTATGATGTAGTTTACACCACTACGATTCCCTGAAAGAACCTTTAAAACAGTAAGTGACCCCTCCAGGGGATTCCATTACCATCCACATTTCATTTCTGGCTATAATTGAGGTCTTGGTTGTTCGGAGAACCTCCGTTTTCCGGGTCGTGTACTCACTCAGGATTATCAGTCCTTCAAGAAATGCCTCCTAACCTCTGTGAACTTTCCACTGACAAGTGAGTGTGACAGCTTGGTCATTTCTTCTGGCCCACACTTTTCTCTTTGGGATGCTAAGAGATAAACCATTTAGGGCATACTGAGACCTCAGATGGGGTTAAGCTTCAATTAACTCATTTTAGGCCCCGCCCCCTGCCCCCTGCCCACCAGAGTCTTAGACTGGCCACCCAGACTTCTAGGCTAGACAGCAGTTTTTGAGGCAGAGGCTGTCTGCTCAAAGAAATGAGACAGAAAGAAAGAACACATCCCCGCTGGTGCTGAGTCAGCTGCAGCATGTTTTGCACTGCAGGACCCAGAGCTGCCAAACTCCATGACCACCTGTCCCCTGCTTTTTGTCAACTTTTGGCTCTTTACTGGTTTTAATACTCTTGATTATCTACATCACCCCCCCCAAAAAAAAAAAACCTGCAGGTCACATGGTCAGAAGTCAGGTCACTGCAATCTTTGATTTGGGTGGAAATCAGCCTTTAATTTTGGCGGAAGCCAGCCTCACCATCTTTGATTTTGGCGGAAGTTAGATAGCTGTCATCTTTGTGCTGGGTCCATCAAGGTCATTCCAATCACACCTCAAGAAAGTTCACTCAGCTGGCACTTCTATAACCTGCTGTCTCTGGACAGCAAGGCAGCCCTTTTTAAGCTCTGAATATGACTATGACCAGCTTGAAGCAGATACAGAAAACAATGTGTCGTCCCTTGCCCCTGAGACAAGCTACAAAGAAGGCCAGAGCCAGAGCCTGTGCCGGAGCTTGTTTGAACACACCAAAACACAAACCTGTTCCAGCTGTTTTCAGATTCTTACAGATTTCGTGCAATTCCGGTGTGACCTACCTTCTCAGCTCCTCCAAGAGACACACACCTGAGATCTCCAAAACGACAGCTGGCTACCTCCCCACACCCCCTACCTGTCCTCTCCTCCCACTCCCGTGTCAAACCCGCAAAGATGGAGAATTCTGCATCCTCATTCATCCCCATCAATAATCCACCTTTTTATATATAATATTAAAGGGTGAGGAATGTTAGCACTCTGTTCCAGCCTCTGAAGCCATGCCCTGCCCTGAGTGCTGACATTAAGCTCCATTTAAGAAGAATTCCCACTGCCGACTCTCTTCCTTCTTCCCTCCCGGAGCTAGTGTGTTCTCTCTCTCTCTCTCTCTCTCTCTCTCTCTCTCTCTCTCTCTCTCTCTCTCTCTCTCTCTCTTTCTCTTTCTCTGTTATTATAATAATAAAATTCTTCTATGTAGAAGCAGTCGAAGTGTGTCCTGCCCACACCGCCTCTAGCCACATCTCTCATCCATGGGATATGAGGCCTCTCTATTCACGGACATCCTCCAGCTAACCAGGTAAAAGCAATCATATCATACCAGACCAAACAGGATCCCAACATGCTGAACCTGAGCAGAGCTGAGTTTTTCCAGCGACCATGGCTCGTGGAAAGCCACTCTCCTCCTCCCCACCTCCTTCGCATCAGACTGACTTTCGTTTGCTTAAGTACAAGACTGAAAGCCTATAAAGGGTTCTGAATCTTCACCCCTTCTGGGTGAGAGGCTTCCAGATTGCAATGCCAGGCGACTCTGGCCTATTCTAGGGTAGGAACAATCCCTGCCTCTTGGGGTTCCTGTGTTTGGGAGATTCGGACACACCACCACCACTGTTTTGGCCCCAGACTATGCTGGCAGATGCCCCGCCATAGTCTCCTGTCTCCAGCTAAAGGGTTGAAAATGGATACTTCCAGGCCCAAGTTCAATCTCCAGACACCCTTGGGGTGTCTATGAAATTTATCCAAATTGGAGCGGTCTCACACCATATGCCTCATCCCGGTTTATGAGTGAGCACTGCATTCGCCCCTCCCCTGTTCACTGGTCGTCTACCAGCTTCTCAGGTCTTCGTTCCAAGATGACCTTTCACTCAGTCACTCTCCCAGTTTCCCCAATGCACTAACTACGCTGTTCCTGCTGTTTTCTCTTAGTGGCACACCTTGGCAGGCCTGCTGAAGGGTGCTCACTTTGCCTTGCTCGCCTGGCATTTGATTTGGCCACGCTGGGATTCTTCCCATGACAGATCCAATCCCTCTGCCTGTTATCCCACAGTACCATGCTGTAATTCAGCTCGTCCACTCGACCCATACCAAATCTGTCCTCCTTGTTCGTTTCTGCCTGCTCTCCAGAAAAACCTCTTCTCCCAAATCTTCCACTTACTACTCGTCCAGGCTTCCTTCCAGTCTCAGGAGGTCTGTGCTCCTGCTCTGTTTTCAGCTTCCCTCCAAAGCTAGCTCCTCCTCCACCACATGGCGGGCTGCCCCAGCCTGATGAGAACTGCGTTATAATCAGGATTCCTATGCTTTAGACTGTAACCTCATATTTTAGAATTTTAAGTTGGTCATCTGATAGGGTTTCCCAGGAAAAAAGTTCTGCTCATCTTTCTGCTACAGAGTCCTGTCTATTTGGTGTATATGGGTGAAAATGTGTGAATAGTAAGGCCACAGTTTGCTTGTTTTAAACGCTTGAGTTTATGTGTTCCATGCTCTGCTCAGAATTTGTCTCTGAGCTTTTCTGGCTCTGAATCTGATGCGATAATAGAGAAAGTTATTTTGTGCTGTACTACCTTATTATAAAGAAAAATAGCTAAGAAATTGGGTATGGTTAAAATCTTAACAAGAGTTAATTTAAAACTGGTAACTCCGAATTTAAACTGCTCTAGAAAACAACTGTGTGGGCAGCCACCATGAAGAACACCATGTGGTCTGCCATCACCTTACAACATGTGGGCAGTTGCCATTTGGACTAGGTACAGAGAAGAGGGACGTCATATGACTTCCCTGATATCTCAGATAGAGGTAACCACCTGGAGATGGGTCCACCAGGAGATGCTAGGTCCAAGTTATTTTGGATTAGGATAGATGTCATATGATAATTCCTATGCTGTCCTAAAAGTAAGGTTTATAAAAGATAAGGTTTAAAATAATGCTGGTTTGCTGAAGTACTAAAGCTGCACCTCCATACATTCATGTACAGAGATGTATCTTGCTGGCAGATTTTGTAGCCTAAGACATTGTAAACCCTTGACATTGATTTTTAAAAACACTAAATTGTTTGCAATGCTAAAATGTGGTTTTGCCTTATGGCTATATCTTAGGACCACAGCTGGAAACTAGAGTCTAAAATATTCCTTCTAATCTTCTTACTTTTACTAACATTGGTAAGCTGTAACTAACTGAGTAAACTGTGTGTCCAGATTTAACTTATACATACTCTCAAAGTTAAGCTTAAACAACATTGGTCTAATTCAGATATACCTAACAGATAATTATACCCTGATCCTCAAATGCATCCCATATCCAAGAATATGGCACTTTAATTAAAAAAAAAAAAAAAAAGCTTATAGAGACAGACATCCCAGTCCCTGTCCAGACTGAAAAATACAGAACACAGGGCAACTGATTGCTCAGTTTTGTCAAGTCAAGGTAGGTTCTCTCCCCAAATTCCTACCCCATAAGAAAGTCTGTCAGCTCTTCTCTGCTCAGCAGCTGAAGACTGTATGTACTGCATCTGAGACTTCTGTCCTCCAACCAACGACCATGGGGAAACCTGGGACTGCTGCCCCAGGTAGCTGGAGAGCTGTCTCACTTCTGCTTATTTATGTATCCTTCTCAGATCCGATGGTGTGTGGTGACTAGGGTACTGACAGATTTGCCAGTTTAATAGCTTTCCCACGCCACCCACCCAGACAACAGTTTTCAGGAGTCCTTAAATGTCTGTGGTTTTAAATTCTACTGGTCGCAGCTTTTAGAAACAGGTTAGCATTAGAGAGGATAAGGAAGCGTGTTCAAGTCTGCTCCTCCCTCCCTCCTCATCCTCTCTCTTCCTCCTTCACTCACTCAACCTCCTCCATTCAGTAAATTTTCTCTGCTTATCCTCTAAGTATAGACTCAAAGGCCTGTTTCATCCAGCTGAAACTAGGCCCTAGAATGACTTTTAACCCAAATTCATAGTCCTTTGCTATAACACCAAGATGTAAATCTGTTCCAGTTGTTTTACAAACACCTGCGGATTCCCGGGGAAAGAGTTCTGCTACATTATCAAGAAATCTGGCCTGGTGGAAATTAATACCAGATTCTAGGACTTCTCTTTGAGCCCATCCATCTTCAAGCCCGTATTTTACAGGTCCACTCCTCTCCTCCAGCCAAGGCCAACTGGTGGAGGACCCTCCAGATATGCCAGCCCCTGCACCAGCTCCAGGGGCACCAACTGGACAAGTACTGACAGGTTGACTTCACCCACATGCTCATGCTCACTCATAAAAAGCTCTGTTATCTCTTAACTCTTATTGACACCATTACAGGATAGATGTCCTCCCCACCTCCAGGAAAACAGCAGATATGATGGCTCACATACTCCTGGACACACTGTTCCCCAATTTGGCATATCATCCCCAAAGCTCCTGGGATATCAGTGCAGGTACCAACTCTCCAGATTCCAGGGCATATCTGTTCTTTCATCTGGCTTATTCACCCTTGCCTCTTCTGTACAACCAGGGAACATCTCCATTTTATTCTTTCTGGCACCTGTTACTCTTCCTGTGGCTAGCCTTGTTAATAGGGCAAGTGTTTATGATCTGTTTTTTTTTTTTTTCTCCTAGCAAGCTGCCTTCTCCACCTCCTCAAAAAACCTGAGGTCTTAGGGTGGCAGCTAACCTAATGCTTCTTCACCCACACCTCCCACTAAGTGTGACCTCACCAACTTTCCACTCCCCCTCCCCATGTCATTCCTTGCCAGCAGGAAGTAGCCACACTTGAACCAGCATCCATATATATCCCGAAAGACTGGGATGTTAGGGATCTCCCCTGGAGCTGCCTTCCTCAGAAAGCAAGAGTCAGCCTCTCCCCAAGGGCTACTCAAGACCACGCCCACGGGGTATTTAAGACCTGGTCACCAGACCTGCTTCTCGATCTCTCTCCTGCCTTCCAGAGAGTCACCCTGGAGTTGCTTTGCTCTGTTTATTAAACCTGAACTTATCAATTCAGCTTGATTGGCTTACTGCATCAGTGGAGCATATGCAATAACTGAGTATCCAATACTTATCAGGTTGTGAGCCACCATGTAGGTACTGAAAATTGAACCTAGGGTCCTGTGGAAGAGCAGCCAGTGTGTTCTCAACAGCTGGGCCATCTTTCCAGTCCCAAGAAATCATATTGTTAAACTGGAATTTTGAACAATACTTCAAAATAGGAGGAACTTCAGGTAAGATAACAGAACAGACTGAACGCAGAGTTCTGGCAGTGCACTTGCAAAGCAAACATAAGGCCCTGGCAAAGAAAGCAGTGAACAGGTATATAATACAGCAGAGAAAACTTTCTCTATTTTTTCCTCTATTGTCATCACCATCACACACTACATTATGTCTGAAACTAAACTCTCAGGCATCACGGCAAGCCTTTCAACAATCGGTAAATGACACCTCAATTAGTTAGCTACTTTAATCACAATTCTTACATCTTTATTATGTGCACTCTCATGTGCCATGCCATGGGAGTGGAGTTCAGAGACAGCAATGGGAGTCAGCTCTTTCCTTGGCCATGTGAGTTCTTACTGCTTTCTTGGTAGTGAGGGGGACCTACATACTGGGCCCTTTTGCCAGCCCACTTTTTTAAGGCTTTTTATTATGGGATACTTAAAAATACAAAACCAGAATAGTCTGATGAATTCTCAGATAACTGACTGTGACTAAACTTTGTTTATTTTGTAAGTCCCTCAACCCTGTCCCAATATAGGCATCTTATAACCAATTATAGACTTCATATGATTCCATTTCCAAGCATTTCAATTTGCAAATTGCACATATCTCTAAGAAATAGATATCAAGTAAAAGCAATCACAGTTTCATTCGTTTACACAAATATCAAATGAGACAGAGGAGAGTGTTTATCATAGGGCACAGAGGAGTAACAGTGGACGCTTCAAGAGTCGCCTCATTAAAATCATAAAATGTCCAGCAGTGTTTATTTCTCTGTTCTCAGATTTTTAAAATAAGCTTACTAGAGCTTATTTTAAAGGTGTCACACACCTTTAGTCCCAGCACTTTAATCTCAGGCAGATCTAGGTGGATGTCTGAGTTCAAGGCCAGCCTGGTCTACAAAGCAAGTTAGTTCCAGGACAGCCAGGACTACACAGAGAAACCTAGTTTATCAGAGTCATGTTTCAAGTAAGACTGGTATCTATTGGCATGCATCTTAAGATCCTTATGGTTTATAATTTCTTTAGAGAGGAAGGACTGAATTGTGAGGGTAATGATAGTGTTATCTTCGTTATGGTGGAAGATATATGCCCGTGTCAGAGCTCATGGAACTCTCAATCAAAGGGTGAATGCTACAACCTATACAACCTGTCTTAAGCCAGGCAAGGTGGAACATACCTATAATCCTAGAACTCAAGAGGCTGAGTTAGGAAGATAGCAGTAGGTTCAAGGTCTACCTAAGCTATCATTTAGTGAAATTCTACAAATGTTTATACCAACTTGGAAATAACCTGGATGTCCTAACGCACATACACACACACACACACACAAACACACACTCAGATAAATAACAAAAATGAAAACAAACAACCAATAGGCATAGTGTGTCTATAATCTCAGCACTTGTGATGTGGAGGCAGGAATATCAGGAGTTCAAGTTACAGCTACAGTTACAGTCCTCAGCTACAAAGAGGGAAGGGGAGAAGAGATCCAGGGAGATGGTGGGTCAGCAGGTCAAAGCTTTTACCAACAAGCCTCATGACCTGAGTTTGATCCCTGGAACCCAAAGTAGGAGTAGAGAACCAACTCTTGCTCTCCTCTGATCTTATACACTAAGCCGTGACACTTGTGAGCACACACACACACACACACACACACACACACACACACACAGACACGGGGGGGGGCAGGGAAAAGGGAGAAAGAGAGAAACAGAAAGGGAGAAAAGGAAGAAGAAGTGGAGAGGGAAAGAATACAAATAAAAAGAAGAGCAAAGAGATGGTGGTCAGGGAAAAAATACAAATGAAACTCAATTCCATGTGCACTTCAAAGCAACAGCAAAAAAAAAAAAAAAAAAATCCAGTGTTCAAATCTGACTGGTGTACAGAGGCATGGAAAGTTGGGACTAACGCTCTCAGGCAAGGGGCCAGGTGCCCAACATAGCCTGATGCATCATAGCCAACAGTGTGACGAGCTGAGCTACTGAAATGATTTGAGGGATGGCAGTGGTTACAAACACAACCTGGAAGAGCCAACAGGACTGCCCAAATCCCATACTGCCATGGGTCAGACTCTAAGCAGTTAATTCACTTCGAGACAGAAGAAACTGTGAGAGGAGTAAGTCATGAACTGGAATGAAAGAGGGGCTAAAAGACAAACCTTATCGCACATATAAGTAGCACATCAAATATGCTCTTTTATACTGAGCTGAACACACGTTCACCCTCGTCTTCTTCCATCTCCACTGAATACAAATTGTTCTACCTCCTTCCTTTCATCTGCCCCATTCTTCATCTCTCTTCCACAGAAATATGTAATTTTCATTTCTCTACAGTTACATGGTCACCTGAAGCAGTTCTAAAATGACAGAGGTAGCCAAGCATGGTAGCATATTCTTGGAATCCCAGCAGAAACATTACAAGTTTGAGGTGGCAGGGGTTACATAATGGCAGAGGTTATACAAGTTGAATTCAGATCTGAGATTACTCTGTGAGTCCAAATCCGGAATGTGTACAACTACAAACCTCTGTCTAAACCTAGACCACACAAATCCATAATCACGAGGACACCAAAATGGGTAATAAATAATATTCTTATTAGATAAAGAAGTTAGATTATCAATACATACATTTCTTATGAGTTTATATAAATAAAATCAAAGTGCCTTTGTGTGGAAACAAGGGCTTCCAAGGATTATATCACTAAATTAGCACCTTCCTCACAGAGTCCTCTGGGACACTAAATAGCAAATCTTAATTTATTCATCAAAATATGTATGATACTGCAAAATATTATCCTACTATAGAGATACCGATTTCCATGTTTACTACTGCCCTATTCACCACAGCAAGGAAATGAAACCAGCCTAGATGCCCAACAGATGAACAGATAATGAAAATATGAGACAATGCCTGCAAAAATAGCTCAACAGGTTAAGGTCTCTGCCACCAAGCCTAAGGCCCTGTGTTCAGTCCCCAAGATCTACATAGTGGAAGGAAGGAACTGACTACCCAAAGCTGCCCTCTCACCTCCATATATGTGTTGTGGCACACAAATATACACACTCAAGTAATAAAGAACTTTAAGATGTGATAGACATGTGGTGGTTTTAATGAAGATGGGTTCATATATCTGAATGCTTGGTCCCTAGTTGGTGGAAATGTTTAGGAAGGATTAGGAGGTGTGGCCTTGTTGGAGAGGGTGTGTCACTGGGAGGTTTCAAAAGCCCATGATAGGCCCTGTCTGTCTGATTTTCTCTCTCTCTCTCTGTTCTCCATCCCCAACCACACCCCAGCCTTCTGCCAGGATGTAAGTTCGCAGCTACTGCTCCAGGGCCTGCCTGCCACCACACTCCCTACCGTGAGAGTCAGGCACTCACTCTCTGAAACTGTAAGCAAACCCCCAGATAAATGCCTTCTTCAATTAGTTTCCTTGGTCATGGTGTCTTTTCACAATAGAACAGAAACTAAAACGATATACAATGGAATTTTACATAGCTGTAAAGAAAAATGAAATTTGCAAGAAAAATGTAATGAGCTAGAAAATATATTAAGCAAAATGACCCAAACTCAAAAAGACAACCACCACATGTTCTCTCTCATGTAAACATGAATATAAAAAAGGGCAAAGGCCCCAAAACTCTAGGAAGGAAACTAAGAGGGGGAAGAAGTGCCAAGGAAGGGAGGTACAAGAGGAGGTAGGGGAGGAAGATAAGACAGAAGAGAGCATGGGAGCGAAGAACCAACTGAAACACGCTTCGTTTTAAAATGCCATTATGAATTTATATTTTTAAGTCAAAAAAGAAAAAAAAACATTATAATACCTAACACTTTGTATGCTAATTAAAAAAATAAGATTTGAGGCTGGAGAGATGACTCTGTGGTTAAAAGCACTTGGTGCTCTTCCAGAAGACCTGAGTTTAGTTTCCATCATCCAAACCAGGTGGCTCACAAGCATGTGTAACTCCAGTTCCAGGGAGTGTGATGTCCTCTTCTGGCTTCTGTGGGAATTACACATGTGTGGTGTACAGACACAACAGGGTGAAACACATACACATAAAATAAAAAATAACTAATTTTTTATTATTTTGTCTTATGTGTTTGGGTGTTTTGCTTGCGTTATTTCGGTGTACCACATACATGCCTGATACACAGAGTCCAGAAGACAGTACCACACTCCCTGGAACTGGAATCACAGCCAGTTTTGAGCCATGTGAGAGCTGGGAATCAAACCTGTTAAAAACAGTCAGAACTCTTAACTGATGAGCCAATTAAGAAAAACTATAGTTCTGGTTAGTCTATCTCAATTTCTAAGCTTCTATCAGAGTTGGTCTAGCCTCTGAGCTGGCCCTAGTCTATTTTTAGTATTATTAATGGTCTCCTGGAGTTTGCTATCTTTGACTTGAGCACCTGTGACCTCAGCAAACAGCACCAGAAAAGGCCTCGAAGTCAAAAGTAGTATCAAGGCACTAGGACCTATAATGCAAATCACCTACTGTGGTCTTGTAAAAGGAGAAAAACTGTCCTTAAATACTATACAGGTATTTCATCTAATATACCAAGATGATAATCTACTCTTGTTCAAATGATCGTGACCAAAACCAAAGAAGCAATTGTCCAGGTAATTCTTACTGTGTTGATAATAACAGGTAAGTCTACCCAAATCTTCATTCACAGGTGACGTGGTGTAACATGAGTGGCTTGGTCACTAGTAGGTCTAGTCCCTACACTTTGAAAATATATTTTAAACCTTAAGAATCTTCAGATAAGCCAGGCAGTGTTGGCACTCATACTCAACTTTAATCCCAACACTCGGGAAGGCAGAGGCAGGTGGATCTCTCTAAGTTTGAGGCCAGCCTAGTCAACAGACTAGTCAAACCGTGTCTCAACACACACACACACACACACACACACACACACACACACACACACACACACACACACACACACACGGAGTCCTTCAGATCATGGAAAGACACAATGTATCTCTTTGTCAACTGGCTGCTATGAGTTACAAAGCTAATCCAGGTTCAAAGCCATGGTTCCCCAATAGAACAGACAGGTGAAGCAGTTCACATCTATAATCTCAGTACCTGCAGAACTACACAAGAGTCTTGCCTGAGTTCAAAGACAGCTTAGCTACACCATTAATTTATGGCTAGCCTAAATTATTGTATAAGACCTTTTCTCAAAGGAAAAAAGAAAATTAACATACAAAATAGGAAGTTGTTTGACATGACATCAAATTTTTGAGCAGATTACTCTTTAAGTGAATTTACCTAGTACTGAACATATGTATTCAATTCAACAGCGAAGCCTGTAAATGTGAAGGGATTTTTCTATTACATCTGTACATGAAAAATATATTCCATAGCTATAATCTTCCTCTCCTACTTCAAGAGATTACTAAATGTAAGAAGTGCATCAACTAATAGACATTGCACTTCACAATCAAGGGTGTTAGTGAAGAGAGGAGAGGCCCCCTAGGCAATCAGTCTCTTGATAAAGGCAGAGAGACAGAACTGACAGGTGAGAGTCTGTCATGAGGGACTGCCCAGAGTAATACTCAGATGTATGGGAAGGACTAGACTTAGCTAGGAGAATCACTTTAAAGAAACAAAGCTCAGCTGGTAAACACACTGGCAAACCTGCCACTCAGTTCCGTCTCCAGAACCAGAACCCACACATACATGATAGCACACACACACCCCTGCACACACACACACACACACACACACACACACACACACTAGCAAAATAAAAATGCTACTGAGTTATACTAAAAATAATAATATAAAGGTGGAGGATGATTGAGGAAGACACATACAGATGTATGGAAAATGCCCCCTTCCACAAAGTGCAAAGATTTAGTTTAAATCTTCAAGTTGAATGTAGTTCTCTTAGTTTTTACCACATTTTATACCCAGTTCCTTATTTGGTGGGCTATGGGACTTTGTGATTCAATTATGAAAAATCATTACTCACAGGCAACTGCTCTCTTTCCTAGCTCTCCACACACACACACACACACACACACACACACACACATCTCACAGGCAACTTGCTCTCCTTCTTAGTTCTTTACACAAACACACACACACCCTCACAGACAACTGCTCTCCTTCCTACTTCTTTACACACACACAAACACACAGACACCTCACAGACAACTGCTCTTTCCTAGCTTTTCACACGCACAACTTCTCTTGCTGTCTGTCTCCTCTGTAGAGTGGAAGTTACACTATTACCAACTATCCCGTCACAAAAGAACACCACCAAGACTTACATGAGGGAGGACACATGAAATCATTCTTAAATAGCAAAGTACTATATAAATACTGGTCGGTAGTTACATATAAATACTGTAGATGGGGCACTGAGTAAATAGAATGAGAGGAAAATTTTCTTCCACATGAAAGAGCAATAAGAACAATTTTAAGCTATTAGCTAAATCTATTTAAGGAGGGGGCTTAATGTAAACTTGAATTATTATTTAAAAGTGGATTCTTATGTGAACACACTCACTTTGTACAGAAAGAAAAAGAAAAGATAAGGAAGAGAGCTGGAGATGTAGCTCTGAGGTAAAGTTCTTGCTTAGCATGCTCAGAGTCCTGGGCTTGATCCTCAGCACTGCAAAGACTAGGGCAGTCCCAGCACTGAGGGGATAGACAGAAGGATCAGAAGTTTAAGGCCATCCTCAGCTACATGGAGAGTTCTAAACCAACCTGAACTACATGAGATTCTGTGTTCAAATGGAAAGAAGGGAAGAAGGAAGAGCGGATGCCCATCTCTGAGCTCACCAAAATAACTGATGCAGTTCAAGATTTAGTTTAAATCTTCAAGTTGAATGTAGTTCTCTTAGTTTTTACCACATTTTATACCCAGTTCCTTATTTGGAATATTGTTGCATAAGTTAGAGAAATAAAGGCATTATTATCAATGTCTCAGATTACCTGCAATCTATATATATATACATATATATATACACACACACACATATAGTCATTTTTCTTTTTTAAAAATAATCTTTTCTACAGAGGGCTTCTGAAATAAAATTGAAGGTCTATTCCATAAGTGTCAGACAGAAATAATTCTGTCCCTGACAGATGTAACACTGCTGCAAAGAAAATAAGACAGCAGTAACAATGAGGTCAAGGGTGTTCTAAGGGTGGCCTGGAGAAGGCACAAACCACACATCAGCAAAACCAGTGTCGTTTCGGAAGAGCTCCAGTCTTAATCCACTACTGGGATTTTTCTTTAACTGACCAAAGACATTTCGATAACTGGGCCACACAAACAGAAAGCTGAACTATCTGAACGGGATTCCGGCTAATGACACTAAGTGTATGCATGAGTGACAGGAGGTTCGGGCACAAGCCAAAGTAAAGATCACTAATCTATAGAGATAACACCAAGGACCAAATCATCAGTCACCATGACAACCCAAGCAGATGGAGGGAAATACAAACACTGACCAGTCACCCAGGTGACACCAACCCTGCAGGTAAAAATCTTAATCCTGGGGTCTGAAAAACACTTGCTGAATGAAAAGAAGTGACCAAGAATATGCGTGAGTTGACAGAAGTGACATGATCTTTGCAAGAGGGCTTTAATAATACTTTTGGTGGGGCAGCTCGAAGAAGGGTCACAGGCTTGCAGGCAAAAGACCCCCGGACCGAAAGAAGCGTCAGTCCTACCTGGTGCAGGGCTGTCAAACCGTCCACGTTGACCGTGTTGATGTCCGCACCTCTTGCCAGAAGCTTTTGCACCTCGTCCGTGTCCCCGCTGGAGCAGGCAGCCAGAAAGACCGCACCATCCTCGAAGCGGACCCTGGGGCTCCCGCGTCGGCTCTGCAGCTGCCGCCCGGTGCCCTGTCGCTCCGCGGACTCCTGCTCTGTGAGCGAGCCCCGCCAGCGCCGCAGCTGCTCAGCCCGCCGCGCTCGCGCCGACTCTGCCCGCTTCCCTCCTATGTGCTCCAGCTCGGCCATCGCTCGAGCCTCCGCTGCTGCTACCGAAATTACCAGCAGCAGAATACTGGTAGCCTTGTGTGGCCGCCACCGCCTCCCTCTGAGGGCTTCAGCTGGGAAATGAAGGCGGAGGCCCCCGCGCGGCCATCTTTACTCCTCCAGCAACTAGCACCGCCCACATGCTCCTTTTGCTTCAGCACGCAGGCGCTGCTCCAGCCCCGGGTCATCACGGGACTTGTAGTAAAAAATCTGACCTAAGGGCACGCTATGGCCCTATGGGAACTACATATCCCTGGATGCATTAGAAATCAGTCAAGGACAAGCTGCACCCTTCTCGGCTGCTGGACCTAGCCCTGCTACCTTTGCCCTGAAGCTGTAACTTTCTCCCCACCACTAGCGGTAACCTCTTTCTCTAGGCATTTTGGGAATCGTAGTTTATTATTGTTGTGGCCACTAAACTTAGCTCCCTTAAGAGTGAAAAAGCAGCAGTGGTTAACCTTATTTTCTAGAAGGCACAACTAAACATAAAGTACCAGAAGAACTAGAATTTATGTCCTGGTTTTACATCCAGTTTTACTAACGTGTATTAGTTGTGAATGTGCATGGAAAAAAAAGCATGCATACATATACATTGTTACAGGTTTACATACATAAGTATTTTCAATATGACATTTGTTCCGAGTCCATAAAGATTCCTGGGTGGTTGACATTTTTCATCAAAAATGGGAAAATGATTAAAGGTAAGCTGTGTTACATACTAACATATTATGTATTTGCCTATTCCTCATTCTCTACTGAAATAAACTAGGAACCATATGTTGAAAAAATAAGCTGGTCTAAGTGGCTCACACCTGTAATACCAGCACCAGGAAAGTTGACATATGATTGCCAGAAGGTCACCATCAGCCTGGGCTACAGAGTGAGTCTTCCTCTCAAATCCACTCCCCTCAAAAAGAGGGGGGGGGGGTGAGGGATGGAAGGGAGGGAGGAGAGGAAGGAGGGAGGGAGAAGGGAGGGATACTGCTGACTTTACTGAGCTTTTGGGAGGTTTGGGCAGAGTATAAGGAGTTCAAGGTTATCCTTTGCTTCTTAGGTAGCCCTTGGCCAGCCTGGACTATACGACACTGTTGTAATAAAACAAAAACTTTTCTTTTAAGTGATGAGATTTTACTGATAATTTATCAACATAGAACCACTTCTTGTTGATAATTAAAATTGCCCAAAGTTCCTAAATAGAACTCTGCCTAAAGAATAAAAAAGAAGGGGGCTGGAGAGATGGCTCAGAGGTTAAGAGCACTTCCGGAGGTCCTGAGTTCAATTCCCAGCAACCACATGGTGGCTCACAATCATCTATGATGACATCTGGTGCCCTCTTCTGTATGCTGTATACATAATAAATAAAATCTTTTAAAAAAAGAATAAAAAGAAAAATTGATATCAAAATAAAGTAGGCTCCGGCATGGTGACATGTACCTGTAATCTTAAAGATTCCTTAGTTACCATCCAGACTCTCCTGTAATCTAGAGATTCCTTCGACACCATCCAGACTCTCCTATAATCTAGAGATTCCTTAGCCACCATCCAGACTCTCCTATAATCTAGAGATTCCTTAACCACCATCCAGACTCACCTTGCAGTCCTCCTGCACATTTTAAAATTATGTTCCTGGTAAATGACAGCTCCTCAGCTTGTATTTCATGATCACTCTATAGTTTACCAGCACATTACTTTCTAGTAAGGACTTTGAAAGTGAGATAAAATTTTCAGGGACTGATAATGGTACACCTTGTGTGGCTGTATTCAGTTTTGTTTTGTCTCATTTACTCAAGCTGGTCAAAGATGAATGTGGAATACTGATCCTTCTGATGCCACCTCCCAGGGATTGGCTCTCTCTCTCTCTCTCTCTCTCTCTCTCTCTCTCTCTCTCTCTCTCTCTCTCTCTCTCTCTTTCCCTCCCTTCCTCCCTCTCTTCTTTCCTCCTCTCCCTCTTTCTCTGTCACTCTCTTTTATTCTTTTTTTTTATTGGTTTTGAGGCAGGTGGGTTCTCTATAGTTCAAGTTGTCAGGAAACCAGACAAGCTTCAAACTCAGAGCTTTCCTCCTGCTTCAACCTCCGAGTACCAGGAATAAGCCATCACAGCTTGTGTGTGTGTGTGTGTGTGTGTGTGTGTGTGTGTGTGTGTGTGAATTCAATTTGGGGGCTGGGGATGTACCTTAGTTCATAGAATGATTGCCTAACATGCACAAAGTCCTGTACTATATAAACTAAGTATGGTCACAAACATTTGCCTGTAATTCCAGCACTCGGGAAGTGGGGGCAGATGGGCCAGAAGTTCAAAGCTATCTTTATGTAGGAGATCTGAGGCCAACTTAGGGCAAGAGAAACCCTGTCTCATCAATCAATCAATCAATCAATCAATCAGTGGTAAGAGGTTCCAGAAAACAGGAGGAATACTGAACACTACTTTCTTACTATAAATATTGTACTTGCTGTTTTTCTTTTTTCTTGTTAAGATAAGAGACTTTTACAGAAAACAGCAAAGGCTTCATTCTTTAGATTATTTAAGTGCATACCTACCTAATTAGAAAGAAATTGTAACAGGTCCCCAGACCTTAGCACAACTGACTCCACAATGAAAGTTCCATTCAGGCTGTAAAACTCAGCATATACACGAATCCACTTGCCAAAACTAAAGCAAAGACCCGGTCCATCAAACACATAGTTCCTGGAACGTCTCTGAATGTACCTTGCCTTCTGGCTTCTGTAGTTCTCCTTATGGCTAACTGTTCATAACTGAAGTATGTCAACCCAGAATATGATTTTTGTGCTTAAAAGTTCATCCTGAGCAAGTCTGAGTGCTACCCTGGGATCCCGACCACCCACTGTAGTCAATGGCCGCCGGCTAATAAAGACTTTCTATTGGCTTCAACTCATGTCTGAAGAGTCTTCTCTGCTGACTACCCCACAACATATCTTCCAGCTATGTGATTACTAAAAGTAATAATAATTATTGCTATCTTTTTAATGCTCTATAATTTTATTACAAAAGGAGATGATGCTAGAGAGGGCCCTCTGCAGTCCTTTCCTGTGTCCTTTTCCCTTCCAGTATATAGCTCCGGGAAGGTCAGTGGGCCATAAAGGGAGGGCCATCAGGGAGAATGAAACCCCATGGTATTTTCTCCAAAGTCCTTCAGATTTTTCTGGCTGCTGTTGAGAATCTTCTACTAAAATAAGCTGAAACTTTAGCTCTCATCTCGAAGATCCTCCCTGTCTACATCCTGGGGAGCTTTTATCTTCTGTCATTTGGGCTGCGGCTCACTAGTCCTGGTTGATTTGGAGGGAGGGGGCTTCCACGTCCATAGCTTCTTTTTCTTTCTGGGCAAGGTGGATTTGCTGCAGGGGGTTTCTGTGCCTCTTCCAGGGTAGTGTGATGTTGGCACACACACTGGATGCCCCCATCTTGGGAAGATGCCTCCCAGTCAGTCCTTCATCTATCCAGGAATGACTGATCTTTCCTCCTGGAGGTCCCATAGCTCATACCAACTGCTAATATCTTAATTGGTTTAACTACATCAGCCAAAATTATGCCACAAAATATCCATCTTCCTATGACTTGAAAAGATTTTGGTTTTCTCAAATTAAAGCTATGTAATTTTCCCCCCAAAACATCTTCACTCAATCAAAACTCTCTTAGAATAAACTTATACTGCCAGCTCATTAAACAAGTTTGATAGCTTATGTTCCTTAAATAAATATTCTAAAAACATATTTTAAAGATTTATCTATGTAGTTATCTGTGTGAGTGACTGCACACACTTGTGTGCAGTACACACTAAGACCAGAAGAGGGCATCAGTTCCCTGGGCCCTGGAGCCATGTTTCTGCTGTACCCCAGTTTGATATATAGGTGCTTGGATATGAACTCAGATCTTCAAAGTTCATACTTGAATTGTAACTTTAGAGCACTCTACTTTTAAAAAATAATGACATGCTGGCCACTAGCACATGCTTATAGCATTAACACTTAGAAGACAGAAGCAAGATGATTAGGAGTTCAAGTCTAGCCTCAGCTACATAATGAGTTTGGGGCCAGCTTGAACTATATGGGACCCTGCCTAAAATAAACAACAACAACAAAATAGTGATAATATCTAGACAGACATAAATATTGTCGTGAGTTTGAGGACAACCTGAAATTCTGAATGAGGCCCTTGCCTCAAAAATCCTAAATTAGGACCAGGTGTGGTAGCTCATGTCTTTAATCCCAGAACTTGGCATGCAAAGGCAGATGAATCTTTATAAATTGGAGGCCACACTGGTCTACATATTTAGCCCCAGGTCAACAATGGTTGCATAGTGAGACTTTGTCTCAAAAAAACTTTCTAAATTAATTAATTACAAAATTTAAAAATATCACTTAGGGCAATCTTTCTGGCCTCCCATTAGTAATATACCTCCCCCTGGTGGACAAATGGAAACTGTACACCTAGAATGGAGTCCTTTCTATCTTTATCCAAACTATGGTTGATCCCACCCAACGTAATAAGGTTTGTGATTTTTCTAAGAAACATGTTTAATTCTGTTTTTTTTTTTAAAGAACCATTCAAAGAAGGTTCCATTTCAGTTGTGAAGGTGAGGCTAATTGGCATACAGTCACTATTGGACTACAAAGAGTAATACGTTAAAAGGATTGAATGTCAGGAAATACCAGTAGTAAAATAAGCAGTAACTCCAAAATGGTGACAGAGAACACATGATTGCAATGAGTAAATCCTAACCATAACTATAAAACCTTGAAAATCAAGTTAGACTATTGCATGATTCTTTATAGTTCATAATTTTATAATAATTTGCATAATTTATTAGTTACTCGCTGGTTCAGTCCTACAAATAAAATAGAGAAGCCCAGAGGAGAATCATGGTCAGAATTCTAAAGAATAAGAGGATCTCCACACAACAAAACACCACGCTACCTCCATGAGGAATCAATTGCTGCTTAACATTAGTTTGGACTAAATGCTGAAATCACTGCAGGAACCGAGATTATATTGGTTTAGAAGTTCAGAAAGAGTCTGATTTTTATTTCTATGCCAACACTGCTCTGATGCTGCACAGTAATCTAGGAGCAGTGAGAGAGAAAGGGTGGTTGGCTGATTTGGGGTCCTACTCCCAGGATTTCTGAAGTCTAAGTGGAATCCCAGCTCTGCAGTCTCAAGTCTTGAGGGGCCCTTCCGCACTCCCAGCTGCAGTGACTAACTTGGCTATTAGCATGTAATGTAGTTCCTTGTTCAGAAATTTTTTTTTTAACCTTTGGACGAGTGTTTAAAAGTCTTTTATGGGGCTGGAGAGATGGCTCAGTGGTTAAAAGCACTGTCTGCTCTTCCAGAGGACCCGGATTCAATTCCCAGCACCCACATGGCAGCTCACAACTGTCTGTAACTTCTGTTCACTCTCACACAGATAGGCCAAATATTAATGCACATAATGACTAATGCTAAATATTAATGTACATAAATGAACTAATAAAACATCTGTTCAACTTTCTAAAAAAGTCATTTATTTCAGGGCTGGCGTGTGACTCGGGGATCAAAAGCTGGCACAATATGTAAGAAGACTTGGGTTTGATTTTCAGCACAGTGTGTGTGTGTGTGGAGCATGTCATACTACTAATTGCCCATAGTGCAAAGGATTTCTTTTGCACTTCCCCTAACTCGCTCAGCTTCCATTTGAACACTTCTATTCTTTTTTTTTTTTTTTAACTTTATTTATTTATTTGCCTTGGTGTTTGCCTGGAACTGGAACTACAGACAGTTGTTAGCTGCCATGTGGGTGCTGGGAATCGAACCCGGGTCCTCTGGAAGAGCAGAGGGTGCTCTTAACCGCTGAGCCATCTCTCCAGCCCCTGAACACTTCTATTCTAATGGTGAAGAATTATACTCTATCTGCTTTCTTCTTCAAAGTCCTGGAATGTGTTGTCCAGCAGAATTATACGTTTTTGTTTTTAAGTTTTCTTTTTCTCAGGTGGAGGAAATCTATGTAGTTCAGGCTGGTCTCAAAGTCTCGATCCTTTTATCTCAATATGCCTGGTGTCACCATATTCGGCTTTTATCTTTCAAACTAACGGTTTTGGATGAAGTAGTAGTTTCCCCTAACGTTACTTATGGCGACGTGGAGCGCGCCTAATTCTAGCATTTACGAGGCTGAGGCGGGAGTACCAGGAGTTCCAGGCTAGGCAGAGCTACATAGCGTTGCAAGACCCCGTCTCAAAGAACCAAAATAAAGAAATAAAAGCAGCTATTCAGCAGTCATTTCTCCGGGCTACATATATCTAGTCATTTTCGCTTTCTCTCCTGTAGATGAATGACTTCCAAGCTGCTGACAGCAGGGATTAAGGATTCCAAAGTCCCGAGCGCCCGCGCCAATTTGAACCCTGCATGAGTCGGCGCATGCTCGGAACGCCGGCCAATAGGCGTGCGCGCGCCTCTCCCGGGGTTGCTGCGGACCAATGACAGTCATTTCCTGGACGGGGGGTGGAGTCATTTCAACGGTCTCTGTGTGGGCATTGGCTCAGTAGATGCGCGCGGCGGAGCTGCTGAGGTTGCAGCGGGTACCACCGGAGAGAACGTACCCCGAGGAGGTCACAGCCAGCCCGGGGAAGGATCCCCGATTCTTCCCCAGCCGCCCGGGGAGAGAGAACCGCTCTGTGCGCTCCAAGGCCTTGTCTCCGCTCCGCCTCCAGCATCAGCCACCTACCCAAGTTCTATCCGTTGATTATTTGCCCGGAGGCCTGGAGGACGAACAAAAACGCCAGCGCTCCGGAATCTGAGGTGAAATCATTCGTACAGGTTGTAGATTTATGAAGAAGCATAAATTCTTATAAATAAATTCCAGGGTGGAGAGACTCGGGTGCGCTACTGCAGAGATGGAACTGTCCGTTGATGTGGACGCACGCGTAGGTGTGAAAGAATTCTGTGAATAGTCCGTGCGGTGTGAGCATGTTTGTGGGAAGCAATTACTGGAAGAGCAGCTAAAAACACTGGTTAAAAAAGTTAAAAGAAAAACACCTGTTGGAGTTAGATTGTAAGGAACTTTTTTTTGTTATGGTTGTTTGGCTGAGAGTTTTGTTTTTGAGGCAGGTGTCGCTGTAACCCAGGTTGGCCTGGAATAGACTTCCTGTTCAGGCGCCTCAAGCCCGACTCTGTAAATTACTTTTATATTCAGAAAATACACGATAACAGATGGCTTTTAAGCCAAAAGACTTTTTAAAAAATTATTTACTTTTATTTCATTATGTGCCCGGTGCCCACGGAAGCTAGAAGAAGGTGTTGGATCTCCTGGAACTGGAGTTGCCTACAGTTATAAGCTATCATGTGGGTGTTGGAAATTGAACTTGGGTCCTCTGGAAAAGCAGCCAGTATTAACAGCTACACTATCTCTCCAGCACACACCCCCCCCCCCAGAGGACTTTGTATATGCTAGCTGTGATAACATAAAGAGTCTAGTTGCTTCTTTAAGAGAGCTCACCCCCCCCAAATCCAATTAGCATTCCTTTCCACTGTTTTCTCATTTTATACAAAGATATAATTTATAATTGTAGGTAGAGTTTTATTGTAATTGATTGTCAAAAGACAGCTTTGAAGAGACTCCTGTGAACTGCTGGGATTGAAATCAATGTTAGAAGTATGTCACATTTACTGTATAAAATAACAGTGCTTCATTGGGTTTAAGAATAGAGGCTGGGCATGGTGGCACATGCCTAAAATCCCAGCAGTCAGAGGCAGGTCAATCTTTGATTTCAAGGACAGCCATAGCTACAGAGAAAGCTTATCTTTAAAAAAAGAAAAAAAAGAAGAAGAAATTGATAGAATTAAGATATGAAACAGTGTAAATCAAGAGTGAAAAATTAAGTTATCCTGAGGTTTTAATTTTTTTACTTTGTGTTTATAAGTATACATACATTTATTTGCACCACAAGCATGCCTGTTGGATCCCTAGAACTGAGGTTATGGATGGTGGTAAGCCCACCATGTGGATACTGGCCATCAAACCCCAGGGCCTCTGTGAGAGCAACAAGTACTCTTAACCACCGAACTGCTTATATCCAGTCGTTCATTGTCCCCATTCCCTACTGTGTCCTGTCCGTGACCCCCACCCCTGCCCCTCCTCCCATCTTGTTTCCTGGGTCTTGTATGTATCCCTGGCTGGTATGGAATTTCAGTAATCCCCCTGCCTCTGCCTCCCAAGAGATGGGATAACAAATTGGTGTCACTATAAGTAGCTGCTATTTTTTTTAAGTTACTGAAGAGATATCTTCTTGTGCATTAAATTATTTTTGTATATATGATCAATACAAATTTTTATTTCATTCTTATTACATTTATTCTCTCTCTGTGTACCATAGCCCATGTGGGAAGATTAGGGATAATTTACAAAAGTTACTTCTCTTTTTTCTCTTCCCCAGCCAAGTGCTGAGATTATATTCATGCATCACCACACCCCCCTTTTTGTGTTATTTCTTGAATTAAACCCAGGTTCTCAAAATAGATGTCAAGCATTCTATCAACTGACCTGTCTCCCTAGCTTTGATATTCTTTTTAAGCACTCATGGGACATGCTGAGCAAGACCCAACAATTTTAAATGATATTAATAACATGTTAGAAACCAATGACAAGACTGGCTGTGGGGCACATGCCTGTGATTTCTAGCACATGGGCCACTGAGGCAGAAGGATATGGTGCCAGCATGGGCTTCATACATAGAGACTTACAGGCCAGCCTGGAATATCAAGGTATACCAAGGATGGGAAAATGTTCTTTATATCAAAAATTTGGGTGATGAAATATAAATTAGAAAGCAATATATACCCTTACATGTTTACATTAAATGAGAAAATTTGAAAACTGGTGATATAGTTCAGTTGGTAGAGTACTTGCCTGATATTCATGAAACTCTGGATTGCCATATGAATTGGATATTGTGGTATACAACTGTAACCCAACATTTGGAGGGGGATCAGAAGTTCAATGTCATCCTCAGTTACATAGCAAGTTTTAAACAGCCTGGGATATGTGACACTCTGTCTCAAAACAAATGAGAGAGAGGATGAGGTGGGGGAGAGTTCCCTGCAAAGGAGGAAAATGACAACCAACCCTAGTCGGAAAAAGAAAAACTAGGAAGTACAAAGACATCACTAATAAAGACAGAAACAGAAACTGTTAGCATTAAAAATAAATTTCCAACAGAGAAGTATGTAATGTTATTTGTAAAGATGAATAGAATTGATAAATACCTGGAAAAAGAAAGAAAGGCAAAAAAGATAGTCTAGTCCAGGTTGGCCTCAATCTCATGGTGACCAGGGCTCCTATCTCAAGCTCCCAAGTGCTAGGATCACAGGTTAATGTCATCTAGGCCTGGCTAAAATGGCATTTCTTTTTATTTTTTAAAAATTTATTTATCTTTATGTGCATTGGTATGAAGGTGTCAGATCTCTGGAACAGGAGTTACAGACAGTTGTGAGCTGTCAGGTGGTTGCTGGGAATTGAACCCCGGTCCTCTGGGAGAACAACCAGTGCTTGTAACCCCTAAGCCATAGTATCTCCATCCCTGATATTTTTTTAAAAACAGCATTATCTAAATTATCTGAAATTCATCATTTGTAGGGTCTCACTCGGTAGCTCTGTAGATGGCCTGGTACATCTTGTGTAGACTAGGCTACCTCAGACTCAGAGAATTATCAGCCTCTGCCTCCTGAGTACTGAGATTAAAGGTGTGCACCACCTTGCTTTGTAGAAAATTTTAATTTATCAAAATTGGCTGAAAACAAAATTGAAAGCTTGAATAATACTTTCAATATCTTCAGATGAGTTTAGGTTAAATTTTAATTTTCTCAAAACGTTAACACCAGGACAAGATTTGCCAGACAACCATTTTCTAGACTATTAAAAAGTGACAATACTTACTAACTCATTTCAGGAGACTGGTGTAACATAGCAAACTGATAAGGACAGATTTGGAAGAAAATGATGTGCGATTGTATTCTTCAGCACAGTATTGAAAGCTTTTCCTTTGAGGTTGGGAATCAGAAGAGAATATCAGGTGTCAGTTCTAGTCAAGACAGAAGTTATCTCCAAAACAGAAGACAGGGGATGAATTAGGAGTAAACTTACATGGATATTATTGACTATCAGAATTACCATCCGACTTAACCCCAAGTAGATTCAACTTCAGAATTAAGGTTTTAGTCAAAAATCAATTGTAGTTATGTATACTAGTAAGAATATACTAGTAAGAAATAAGTAGAAAATAGAGGGATTTTTGTTTTTGTTTTGAGATGGGAGAGATGGTTAATATTGTCAACTTAATTATAGGCTCCAGAATCATCCAGGGAACAAACCTCTGATCATGTCTATCGGGACGTTTTAGGTTGGATTAATTGAGGTGGGAAGAGCAACCATAAATTCAGTAGATCGTTCTGGGGCAGGGATTCCTAGGCTGTGGAAACAGAAGTGAGCTGAGCACCAGCTTTCATCCCTGCTTCCTGACTGTGGACCCTACCACGCTGGGCTGTATCCTCAGGCTGTGAGCCAGAGTAAACTGGTGTGGGATGTCTCTCTGTAAATATGTCTCTCTGTGCAAATATGCTTCGTTACCATTGGTTAATAAAGAAACTGTTTTGGACTGTGGCAAGGCAGCTTAAAGGCAAGCAAAGAGACAGGAGCAGGACAGTCAGGGAGACATGATCAAAGGCCCAAGAAGCAAGATGTGAAATACCAGTAAGCCACTAGCCTCGTGGCAAGACATAGATTAGTAGAAATGGGTTAAGTTATAAGAGCTAGTTGATAATGAGCCTGGGCAATAGGCCAAATAGTTCGTAATTAATATAAGTCTCTGTCTGAGTAATTATTTTATAAGCGGCTGCGGGACCAGGACTGTGTTACTGTGTTACTGTGCTGCAATAAACACTTCCTTTTCTTGAGTTGCTTTGTCTGGTATTTTGTCACAGCAAGGAAAAAGTAACTAGTACAGACATCTCACACTGTAGCCCAGGCTGACCTCAGACCTAGAGCAATTCTCCTACATTAGCTTGTTTACTGCTCTAATTATGAGTGTGACCGACCACACAGGACCAGAAAGTAGCTTTGTTTGTTTGAGACAAGGTTTCATAGACCCAACAGTGGTCTCAAACTATACAGCCCAGGCTGGTGTGTTGCTGATGTTCTGCCTCAAACCTCCCAGTTACTAAGATTATAGATGTGTGCCACCCATGCCCAGCCTGATCTGTGCAATACTTATTTGTTTGGTAACTGTTTTGCTATGTAACCTTTTCCCACCCCCACATACAACTTTAGTAGTGCAGGGTTTTGCTCATACTAGGGAAGCATTCTGCCACTGAGTTACATCCCTAGCCCTTGAACTAAAAAACATTTGGAATTTTAAAATGAAAGATAAATAAGCTATAGTAACTGGAGCAGTGGAGTTTTGATTCAGGATATTCCAGATGATGAATGAATGGAACAAATTTAGAAGACTCAAAACAGATCCACATGTGTTTGGAAATTAATTTATGGTAATATTAGAAGGGTGGAGTTTCCTTTTTTTTAAAAAAAATAGTGCTAGGACAATTGGTTATTTATTTGGGAGAAAAATAAAATCGGATCTTCTAATTCTTACTATGCACAGAAAACAATTACTGATAGCTAAAAGATAAAAGAACAAAATTTATTTTTAAGTTATTTTTATTTTATGTGTTTGGCTGTTTTTCCTGTATATATGAGTGTGTGCCACACACATGCCTGGTGCCCACTGTGTTAGAGGTGGTTGTGAAGCACTACATGGGTGCTGGGAGCCAAACCCAGGTCCTCTGGCAGAGCAACAAGTGATTATAACCCTGAACCATCTCTCTCCAGCCAAAAGTTATAGTTTTTAAACTTAAAAATATGTAGGAAGATACCTTTTAAATGTGAGAGTATGGAAAAATTTAAATAGATTACATTAAGAATATATTCATAGGCCAGGCAGTAGTAGTACACACCTTTAGTCTCAGCACTCGGGAGTTCAAGGCCAGCCTGATCTACAAAGGGAGTTCCAGAACAGCCAGAGCTACACACACAGGAACCCTGTCTCGAAAAGCAAAGAATTTTTATTAGCTGGACTTGCTGTAGGCTGAGGTAGGAAAATGACAGGTTTAAGGGCTTCCTAGAGTAGGCCTACGGTCAGCCTGGACAACTAAAGGAGACCTATCTCAAAACTTAAAAAAAAAAAAAAAGCTGATGTAAAACTTAGGAACTCTTGGTTTAGTCCCCCAGCATACAAGGAAAAGAAAGATGTGTTCATCATTCATCTAATTTGTAGCAAAATAACTGTGAGATTATATTTGTAATGTAATCAAAATAATAGTGTCCTAAGTGGTTACTAGTTGAGTGGATACGTTTATGGGTGTTTGTTCTATTAGGTGTGAGAGCCTTTGAGTGTATTCAGATGTTGATGACAGAGACAGGAAGATTAGGAACCCTAGAGTGAGGTGAGTTAATGATAGACTGAGTTTCCTGAGAATACAGGGTGAGAACTCCAGACACTTCACTAATTTACAAGCGTCTGAAAGCTGGCCCCTTGTCCCTGCTCTCACAAGCATGTAGACTGTGCACAACTGCCCAGTCCCTCCCTGCCCAGGTGTGCTCAGGACACATTTGAGAGCGACTGGGCTCAGGCGCTATCCTCATGACTTTTTTTTTTTTTTTTAAACTTTATTTATTTATTTGCCTTAGTGTTTGTCTGGAACTGGAACTACAGACAGTCATGAGCTGCCACGTGGGTGCTGGGAATCGAACCCGGGTCCTCTGGAAGAGCATCCGGTGCTCTTAACCACTGAGCCATCTCTCCAGCCCCTCCTCATGACTTTTTACTTTGTTAGTGGAAGCAGACATTCATTCTAAACTTTTAAAATTATTATTATTTGTAAAAGTTCATGCAGAAATGGAGAAGAGTCAGGCTCCCTTTGTCACAAGAGAGCAATAAGAATCTGTTCTTCATTAAATTGAAGCTGTGTTGAATACTAGTCATGTGGCTATTTCATAGTTGCTTCTTTTCTTTCTAGCACACCCCACCAGCCCTTAGTGTGGAGCAGGGAACTGTTTATGGTTCCTTCCACTTGAGATCATGCAGAGAGCTTCACGCCTGAAGAAAGAACTGCGCATGTTAGCCGTAGAGCCTCCCCCAGGCATCACGTGCTGGCAGGAGAAGGACCAGATGGATGACTTACGAGCGCGTGGGTATCCCGTCTTGTCTGTAATGATGGTTGTAGCATTACTGGAGATTGTCTACAATTCACACATTGGTATATTTGAAAGTAGGAGTGGTAAGGTGAGGCAGCCCTGCCATCTTTCTTTCCTGTTGGTTTGCTTCCAGAAGGTCTTTGTCTGCTTATATCTCACTGGTCTGTAACTAAGGTTGTCAGCTGGCATTAGTGGCACATCTACAACCCCAGGATTCTGGAGGCTGAGGCAAGAGAGAGGGGATTGCTTCACATTTAAAGCCAGCTAGGCTACAGAATGTAATCTTGACTCAGTATTATTTGGGGGTGGGAGGACAGGGACAGTGAAATGGCTCTGTGCGTAAGGACATTTGCCACCAAGCCTGACAACTCAAGTTTCATCTCTAGGATCTATATGGTAGAAGGTGAGAATCAGCTCCTATATGTTACCCTCTGACTTCCATGTACATGCCATGACACTGTATGTACACATACAAAAGTTATTAAAAAAAACAAAACAAACAGGTTTAGGTAGTAGCTGTGCATCAGTGTTTGAGGCCAGGTGGCAGACAGGAAACACTGCATGGAGGCTCAGTGAAGGCCTAATTGAAGTACTGTCCTACACCCAGCTCCTCTTTTTTTTTTTTTTTTCCTTCTTTATTTTGTATTTATCAAAAAAAAAAGTAAAATGAATTTAAAATGCGGAAAAGTTAACAATAACTATAAAGAGGATAAGAATCATAAGCATGGCTTATCAAGGGTAGTAATGCAAATAAGATTGCTACACATATATTTACACCCAGCTCCTTTTTTAAAATAGATTTTATTTTATTTGTGTGTGTGTGTGTGTGTGTGTGTGTGTGTGTGTGTGTGAGAGAGAGAGAGAGAGAGAGAGAGAGAGAGAGAGAGAGAGAGAGATTACATACGCATGAGTGCAGGTGCCTAGAGGAACCAGAGAGGGTTTGAGATTCTCTTGAGTTGGAGTTACAGGCAGCAGTTATAAGCTACCTAATAGGAGTGCTAAGATTGAAACTCTGGTCCTTTGGAAGAGCAGCAAGCATTCTTAACTGCTGGACAATCTCTCCTGACCCCACATCTAGAACTTCAAACTTTATGAAGGTTCATCTGATACCATTTCTGTTGTTGTTTGTGTTGCCCCTTGAGAAAGAGTCTTGTGTAGCCTACGTTGCCCTCAAACTTGCCAAACAATCAAGGATGACCTTGACTTTCTGACCCTGCCTCCACCTCTGGTATACTGAGGTTTCAGCCTATACCACCGTATTTGGTTCATTAATTGTTTGATGTTGAACCTACGGCTTTATGTATGCTGGGCAAACGCTCTCCTGAGTTACATCCTCCGCTCTCTGAATGCTAATTTACATCACCTGGTTCCCTTTTAACCTTCTTTCCCCTTCCTCTCTTTCCTCAAGAAATATTAGGTGGAGCTAACACACCTTATGAGAAAGGTGTTTTCACGTTGGAAGTTACCGTTCCTGAGAGGTGAGTACAAATGAGAGTCAGCTTATAAGGTAAGGTACAGCCATTGGAAGACACAGGATAGTATGTAGAGCATTGGTATGTCTATCCTAGTTGTATCATGACTTAAAGTGCTAAGTTGTTTTGTCTCTCTGCAGTTTGGTTACCTTCTCTAAAATAGTGGGCTTCATGATAACTGAGTTCTGCCCCTCCAAAAATGTGTGGTAGATATATATTTTATATAACATATAACTATTTAAGTATACATTTTCATAGTGTTGTGCAACTATTACTGTTATTTCCAGAACATTTCTGTCTTCCCAGCGGTACCTTCATACCTATTAAAAGTCCATTCTGAGTCGCCCCAACACCGACCCTCGGCAACTACCATTGCTTTTTCCACCTCTGTGGTCATATATCTTATACTTAATAAAAATCAGCCTGGAGTATCAGAGAGCAGTGACCCATGCCTTTAATCCCATCTCAGGAGACAGATCTTTCTGTGTTTCTGTGAGTTCAAGGCCTGACAACCACACAGTAGTAGCTCACACCTCTAATCCTAACTCTAGGATTATGATGCAGAGCTGAACCCAGAAGTGAAGCAACTGGACAGAGAAGATATTTAAGGCAGGCGTAGGCAGAGATTCAGGCATTCTGTAGGAGCGGCCAGCCAGGCTGAGGACTAGGGTAGCTTTTACCCTGATCAGCCTGAGAAGTTGGCTGGGTCAGAACTGACTGTGGTCTGTTTCCTCTTTCTGATATTCCAGCTTTCCCCCAATATCTGCCTCTGGGTTTTCATTTATACTAATTAGAAGTTGTGCAATAAGTCCCCTTTCAGCTCTTTGGGTAGAATGAAGCAATGAATGAGTATCCTAACTATTAAAACTGGACATCTGTCTACCTGGCCAAACTTGTTAGGCCCTGAATGAGTAACTGAATTATGTCACATAACAATTCTGAAAATAGACTGGGGATTTTGCAAGGTTTGTGTGTCACTAAAAGATATGGTGACTAAATACAATGTGTAAGTCTAATTGAAGCCTGTTAGTGAAACACAGCTGTAAAAATATTTGGAGACTGGAGAGGTGGCTTAGTGGCTGCTCTCACAGTGTATCTGGGTTCAGTTCCCCTGCCTATAACCCCAGTTTTGGGGATCCTACACCTTCTTCTGGCCTCTGAGTATCAAGCATGTACATGATGTACAGACACACATATGTGCAGGCAGTCATACACACTAAAATAAATAAATCCTTTTTTTAAAATTTGGAGACTGGGAAGTTTGAGTAGTAAATGATAACTAGGGAATTACTTTTAAGAACTTTACAGATATAATAGTATTGCAGTAGGACAGTGTCCTTACTCTTAGAAGATACTTGATCGTGTTTAGAAGGTGTTCTGAGTGTTTCCTGTGCTATTGTTTCAGCTTTTTGATTTTTGGAAAATTTGGAAGAGATTTGCTTTCCATATGCTGTTTCTGACATTTTTCTAACTCCATCATTATTTTATGGACCTACCAGTGAGTACTAGAGCTACTAGAGAACAAGAAACTATTTAAGATGTAGAGTGAGCCCTCACCCCAAACTGAGGTGCTAATAGAGTTGATGACAGTTGATAGCTCCTTGGGGATGGAGAATCAGTTTTCTTTAAGGCCTCTCATTCTCTGGTGGATGGCTCCACACCCATGAATATATGGGCACCATTAATTGAACTTGGCAAGTTATATTAAAAAGAAAAAAAATTAAGACACAGGATGGTGATGCATACCTGTAATCATGAAGCAGTACTAAAATAATTTCCTATTCACAGGTACCCATTTGAACCTCCACAGATCAGATTTTTGACCCCAATTTATCATCCAAATATTGATTCTAGTGGAAGGATTTGTCTAGATATTCTCAAACTGCCACCGAAAGTGAGTAGGGGTTAAAGAGTTGACTCTTCAGAGAGTGCCAACAGTTTTCTTGGCACTTGAAAGAGGGAAGCTGTTGTTGATGTTTTTGCTCCTGTGGGGTGGGGGAGTGCCACCCAGTTCCCAAATTAATCATACGTGGAGGCTTATTTTTGATTTTAAATGTCTTAGCTTGGCTTGTTGCTAGCCAGCTTTTCTTAACTTTAAATTTGCCTTTGGCCTTTTTCCTTTTCTTAATTCTGTAATCTTACTTTCACTCTTACTCCATGGATGATGTGTGGCTGGCCCCTCGAGTCCTCCTGTCTTTCCCTTGCTCTTCCTTCCTTTTCCTCCCAGATTTCTCCTTCCACTTATTGTCTCTGCTTGCCTGCCACTTCTGTCCTTTCTCCTGTCTCTCTGTTGGCTGGCAGCTCTGTATTAGATCATCAGGTGTTTTAGACAGGCAAAGAAGCACAGCTTCACAGAGTTAAACAAATGCAACGTTAAAGAATGTAACACATCTTTGCATCATCAAGCCAAGTATTCTACAGAATTATATTATATTATATATAATAATTATATATACACACATAATGTTACACAATAGGAAGCAGGAGGATCAGGAATTAAAAGGCCATCCTCAACAGCATAGCTAGTTCAAGACCAGCTTGGATTACATGAAACCCTATCTCAGATAGACAAACAAAAAGTCTTTGGATTTTATGTGTGTGTGTGTGTGTGTGTGTGTGTGTGTGTGTGTGTACACAACACACAGTGTCACAGTCTTTTTGATCTTTTGAGACATCGTGTCACATAGCTAAGGATGGCCTTAAACTCCTGGTCCTCCTGCCTCTATCTCATAAGTGCTGAGATTATAGACATGACTCGTCATGCCTGGCTCAACAGTGTCACATTCTAATACAAAAGCAATTGTTCATTTGTATATAGGGTGCATGGAGACCATCCCTCAACATCGCTACTGTGTTGACCTCTATTCAGCTGCTCATGGCAGAACCCAATCCTGATGACCCGCTAATGGCTGACATTGTATGTATCGTCATTTCTTCGGTAGCATATAGCTTTATCTGTACCTTTAATTCTTCAGCAACTGGAGTTTATCTCTCTTTTAACTCTGATTTTATTTCAGTCCTCAGAATTTAAATATAATAAGATAGCTTTTCTCAAGAATGCCAGACAGTGGACAGAGACTCATGCAAGACAGAAACAAAAGGTATGATATTTGCTAATATTATCACTGAGAATTATATCTATGGAGAGAGGAGGGGCTGATGACGGGGGGTGCTAATAAAATTGATATCAGAAAGTTGATAGCTCTAGGGGAATGAAGAGTCAGTTTCTTTAAGGCCTTTCATAGATTAACTGGTTGATTGCTCCACACAAGTGAGTATATGGACAGAACAAATTGGACTTGGTGGGTTATATTTCAAAATGAATAAAACAAAAACATTTTTAAGGGCCAATATTAGGTAGTACATGCGTTTAATTTCAGCACTAAGGAGGCAGAGGCAAGCAGATCTCTGTGAGTTTGAGGCCAGCTTGAGCTACATAGTAAGTTCCAGGCCAGCCAGGAATATATAGTGAGACCCTGTCTCAAAAATTTTTTAAATTAAAAATAAAAGATGGCACAGTGTTGGAGAAAGATAGGGGATGGATCTGCGAAGAGTTAGGGAGAGAAGTAGGAAGTGAATATCATCAATATGTGTGGCATGGAATTCTCAAAGGATTAATAAAATATATATACACATGTGCATGTCTATATACAGATAGATGTGTGTCCAGGGTTGGAGAGACAGCTTAGTGGTTAAGAGGTCAGAATCCTCTTTTGAGGACCCTAATTTCAGCACCCAGCATCCTATTAGAGGCTCACAACTGCCTGTACCTCCAGCTCTTAGGGCTCTGACACCCTCTTTTGGATCTCACACACATAGGCACATAAGTAAAAATAAAATACATCTTTAAAAGAATACAGATTTGTATCCTTGATCAAGCACTTATAAACACAGAGTACATGTCTAAATAATATTATTACATTTGCTAAGTTCATGCTACACTCTAGAACAACTAGTTGGCTTCTTTCTTCTGTCATAACCATCTAAAAATTATTCAGCAAATGCTTAGATAGCTGCTCAGCTAACAGGGGGTCTGCTTCCTGACAGTTGTCATCTGTTGACAGCACTAGAGGGCAGGCAGCATCTGCTGGATATTTTTATGTTCTTGTGAGTAGCAAGGATAGAGGGAAGGAGACTCATTTTATTCCCGATTTGTCCTTTTTAATATTGAGCCAGAGACTAATTACAAAAACAATGAGAAGGTAGGGCTAGGAGGGAAAGTCTTATTTTTTATGGGACCATTCATGGAAGAGGGGGGTGTTTAAGGTGATAGCGTGGCTTGTTTTGTTTGGAGACAGGGTTTCTAAAACCCTAGCTGACTTGAACTTAACTGTGTAGTCCAGGCTAGTCTGAAACTCTGTAGTCCTCTTACCTTAGTTAGCCTCTTGATTGTCATAGGCATACATCATTATGTCTAGCTTTTTGAGTTGATAAAGTTTGAAGTGAAAAAACGTTAAAAAAAATTGATGAAAATTCTTTTGAAGGAAATATATGCTCGCTAAGATCTTAAGACAAAGAATATCAGGAAATAGCACTCCAGAGCTTCGGCTTTTTTCCATTAGTCTTAATGCGGGTGTTGTGTTTCACTCTCTCCTTTTAGGCTAATAAAGAGGCAGTAGACAACTCGACAGAGGGTGGTGACTCCGAGGAGTGCAGCTCTACACAGAAAAGGAAAGCCAGGCCACTAGCAGGCATAGGGAAGAAATTTCACCCCGATGTTCAGAGAATTTGTCCTGGTCCCTCTTAGCTGATGGAATCTGTGACAAGGTGGTCTCTTTTGCTTGCTTTTCTTGAAGGTTTTTCTTTGTGTTTGATGACATAATGTTTGTATCCTTATAAAAGACCTTGTATGTTTATGCAATCTGCTATGCAGTAATTCTTTAAGGATATTTTGTTTTATTTATCTTGTACATATGTATTTTGAAAACTTTTAAACTTGAAAAATAAATAATACTTAATGTTAAGTATGTGTTTATTCTAAATGCGTGTCTGGTTGAGCTATATGATCAGAATGTTAAAATATTTTGTCAATTTACCACCACTGTAGACACAGAATGTTTGAATAGATGAAAAATAGCTGTTAAGAATCATTACCCCTAGGCTTTGGGGAGTGTAGCTTTTCAGAAGTCTTAAAACTATGGAATAAGGCAATGTACACTTTTGTCAGTGTTTAATTGTTTTCAGCTTTCACTTTGTGATTTATATAACTGGGTTGGAATTACTGTAGAGTAACTTTAATTTATTCAACAATATGTTTTGTTGTATGTTGAGACAGAATCTTGCTATGTGGCTAAGGCTAACCTCAAATGCACAGAAGGGTGTCTCTGCCTCCCAAGTACTGGGATTATAGGCATATACCACCATGCCTGGCCCATGACAAACATTTTTCTTAACAATTAGTTGCCAAACTTAAATTTCACATTGTGATTTCATAATACACTCATCTTATGGTGGATTTGGGGTATTAACTGGCCAGCACTCTAACCTCCCAGTCCTGTTATTCCTTTAAATGACAGAGATAACAGACTGGAATATAAGTCAGTTGATACCTGTATAATACCTCTATCTGTATCCCAGTGTATCAGTGATGGTCCTATACACAAGGTAGATGCCACATTTGTACAGTGCATCTATGAATAAGTGTGTGTTCCACATCTGCTATGTAGGCTATTCTTACACTGTCACCCAGTAGCAGTCTGCTATTTGTGTGCTGGACTCATACAAAGAAGATAAATGAATTTATCTACTTCATTAGTGACAGATTGCATTACTAAAAATGTAAATTTCTCTAATGTCTACAGATTTATTTTTCAGTGCTGGGACTGAACTCAGGGCCTTGCATATGGCAGGCAGAAGCTGTATTGCTGAGTTAGATCACCTATCTTTACAGAATTCTTTTTAAAAAAATATTTAATTTTATGTGCATATGTTTGTAAGTAGGTGTGTACACTTTATGCACTCAGGAACCCAAAGGACATTAGATCTCCTGGAAGTGGCGTTACCGATGGTTGGGAACTGCTGTGCAAATGCTGAGAACCAAAACCAGGTCTTCAGCAAGAGTAGTAAATGCTCAACCACTGAGCCATCTCTCCAGCCCCCTACAGAATCCTTAACCTCACTTCTCACAGTCAGTGCCTATTCTCTTTTTAAAGTCTAGGAATTAATTTTCTCCCAGATTTTATCTTATTAGGCTGATTTAGAATTCCTAGATAATCATTAACATGTCAATTAGGTTGATTTTAGCTGTGAGTGAAATCAGACTGGCAATAAGGAAATCCTTTGCCTTCCTAAATGGAAAGGAGCGGGAAAAGGGAATTGATGGCCTCAGAGGCTCAGTAATTTCATGAAGATCATGGCCACCCCATCTGCTTTACATACTACCAGCTGTCTATGGCCATTTGTCTTTAGAGGTGAATGCCATCAGCAGCCATATTTTCTTATTCAAATCCAGCAGGCCCTGGAGCTCTATTTTCCATTTTACTGAAATCTTTCATTGGTCTACCTTCAAAGCAGTCACTGCGCCAGGGAAATGCTCTGTGCTGGTTGGCTCAGGCTAAGGCAGATGCAGCAATGAAAGTGACTTAAGCAGAACAAAACCCTCCACACTAATTTATCCCCTACACTAGTCAGCTCCGCCAGTTCCCTGTCATTTCCACTGCCGCCATCTGTCACCTGCACTGGAACCCATAGCCTTCTAGTTTCTTCACCACTACTACTCTGGTGCTCTTAGCTGCAGGAGTTATCTCTTGACAATTATAAGTCTGAGTTGTCTTCCCTCTCGAGAGATCCTCCAGATGGCTTCCATTTGCATTGAAGAGAGCAACCAACTACTGTACTTGCCTGACTTTATGAGGTGTCCTCATTGCACCCCCTTCTCCATACACACCTCTTACATCTGCATGATAGTCTCAACCCACATGCAGCCTCAGTTCATCATCCAATCTTCAGTCTAAAGCAGCCCTGGAGCCTCGGGTACTCTTTGGCTCATAACTCATTACTGGGTTTTCTTCAGAGCTTAACTAAGATGTTTGTGTCTATTGTATGGCTCCATGTGCTGAGCATATAGAGTGGCTACTAGAGACTTCTCACAAAAAAATAGCAGAGCTGTAGAAGTCATCCATCTATCCAACTCTTTAAAGATTATAGAGGACTTGGGCTAGGTGAGAGAAATAACTTGTCCAAAGATTAGAAAAGTCCAAATTCCTTCTCTGTGTCAGGGAAGGATAGGAAAATGGCTGAAAACATGGACTTAGTTATTACTTGAGAGGCAGAGCCGGGAGAATCAGGAATTTAAAGTCATTAAATTTGAGGCCAGCATGGGCTACAAAACCTTGTCCTTTTTTTTATTTATTTAAAATTTAATGAACGGAGCTGGAGAGATGGCTCAGCGGTTAAGAGCACCCTCTGCTCTTCCAGAGGACCCGGGTTCGATTCCCAGCACCCACATGGCAGCTCACACCTGTCTGTAGTTCCAGTTCCAGGCAAACACCAAGGCAAATAAACAAATAAATAATAAATAATAAAATTTAATGAACTTTTAAAAGGAAAAAAAATCCAATTCCAGGTCTTATGAGTACTGCTTGCCAATTGTGTGCTCTTAATATTAGATCTTCCTTTTTGGTTTTTCCCTCTGTTAAGTAGCTACATTGTGGTAGTTAATTCAGTGTTGTGAGCACGGAATGGAATAATGCATGGAAAGCATCCTGCATGGGGCTCAGCAGGGGTGGAGACAGTGATCAGCCATAGGTGAGCCCCGAGGAACTGCCATGCCCTCAGCTTACTTGCCAGTCGGCTTTGTTCCTGGGACATCCAAACTGAGCAGTGTTTTCAACTCTAAACCCCTAATTAAAGAGGAGAGATGACATCCATGACTGATCATATAAACATTGCAGATTCTAAGTTTCTCTCTCCTGCTGCCCCCACCCAGTCCCCCTCTTCACCTCTCCCCACAAGCTATCTAAATAAGAACAGATTTTACCACCCACCTTGTGGGCAGACAGCTGAGGCTAGGACCAGCTATTTATCCTTGGGCTGCTCCGGGAATTCAACACATACAAATAAAGTTCCTTTTCCAGCCAAGTGTGTATTTTTCCATCAGCTTGTGCCCCCCCTGCCCAGGTTGTCTTGTTTAGGTTCGGGTAGCCCAAAGGAAGGAAGGACAGGGTGGGCGTATGGGGGTGTGGTTTTTAAACCTGCTCCCAGGATAACTGGCTGCAGGGCAGCTTGCAATCTAGGCCTGGGTAGAGCTGCCATTGAAACCCAGGAGAGACAGAGCAACGGACACAGACATGCTATGTGCAAAAACAACACGTTCCACTTTGCTGCTTGGCAAGTGTCTCTCTTGCCCCTTGTGGTGCCCTTTCCCTGGGGAGTGGCTGGCTATCCCTCTCTAACCAATGGCTTATATCGGAGATGACAGTCGATCCTAATGCCTTTCATTCCCCTCCACCCCACTCGACTCAGGCTTTACCCTTTCATGCCCTTGTTTGTCTTGCTTTTATTTTCCTGACACCACATCCCACCAGACTGTCCCTTCCCTACCATTGCCTACCTTCTTCACCCAGGACCCTGAGATTATTGAATTTGGACAAGGAGCTCCTCTCCAGGCAACTTTTCTCAGACCTCCCACCAAAAGCACTCACAAAACTCAACCTAGGGCTTGAGTTCTCCATCTCCAGGTTCTACTAGATGGTGACTCACTGTCAGCCACTAGCTCTTTACACAAAAAAATCTGATCTTTCCAGTAACTTGCAGCATTTCAGCACCATCATTCTCATTTTTACTAATAATGCAACTGAGAGCTTAAATAAAACCTAGGGACAGTGGATACTCCTGTGCTTTCTCCTGATGCTGAAATTCAGCAGCTGTGCAGCTCCGACACTAACTGCAAAATCCAAACAGGGCAGTGCCCAGTGGTTCCCACCTTCTCACCCACTCTTTCCATCCTCCCCTGCCCCCTGCTTCATCATCCCCTGCCTTAGTTACCCCAGGGGCTTCCACCTAGCCCCATGTCCACATGACAGCTGTCCTGACCAGTTTTATGTCAACTTGATACAAACTAGCGTCATCAAAGAAGAGGGAGCCTCAATCGGGAAAATGCTTCCATGAGGTCGGGCAGTAGGCAAGCCTGTGGGGCATTTTCTTAATTAGTGATTGATGTTGGAGGGCTCAGCCCAATGTGGGTGGTGCCACCCCCTAGGTTGGTGGTCCTGGGGTATATAAAAAAGCAGGCTAAGCAAGCCAGTAAGCAGCATCCCTCTGTGGCCTCTGCATTAACTCCTTCCTCCACACTCTTACCCTGTTTGAGTTCCTGTCCTGACTTCCTTCAGCAATGGACTACAATGTGAAAGTATAAGCCAAATAAACTCTTTTTTCCCCATCTTGCTTTTGGTCATGGTGTTTCATCATAGCAATAGGAACCATAACTGAGACAATTCTGTCCTGTCCTGTCCTAACGGTCCTAACAATCCTCTACCACCTAAGGTTGCTAAGAGGACAAATAAGTTTACTTCTGCTGGGCTTGGGTAGGGGTGACATGGGTGAGACTTGTTAAAGAAGACTCTGGCCTCTTTCCATGCAAGTGCCAAAAGTCCACACACAAGCAAAAATTATTGGCTCACTGCCTATGAAGTCCAAAAGGCTTTTTAGGTATGGCTAGTATAAATCTTTAAAAGATGTTGTCAGGACTCATTGTTCTCCAAGAGCCAAGACACACAACAGTGCCTGTGCAGCCTGCCAGCCCAGCAGCTCCAGGGACAGTACTTCTTATCACTCCAGTGTTCTTGGATCAGATTTTACTGGAAGACTTGGTTGTGAGTACTCCTTTGGCTAATCAGTGAAGGCAAAGACAATGCTGATAAAGCCCAGATCACATTCCCACCTGTGAAACCTGGAGTGAATTGAGCCACATGATGTAAGAGCAATGAGATACTTCCTGAAGGAAATTGTTGCCAGAAGGAAGGAAGTGGTTACTGGGCAGGAAATACCTACTCTAAAGAAACTGGTAACTAGAATGGCATCATTTTAATCATGCTAGCCAGGAAAGGAGGGCCAGAGAATCAAACCTTTAACCTCGCCTTCTAAAAAATTTGTGCAGTGTTTTCTTCTTTTTAAGATTTATGTGTATGACTGTTTGCCTGCTGATCACATAGGCCAGGAGAAGGCATTGAACCCCAGGGACTGGAATTATGGGTGTTTGTGAGCTGCCATGGTTGTGTTGGGAACTGTGCCCAGCCTCTGTAAGAATATCAGGTGCTTTAACCTCTGAGCCTCTCTGCAGCCCCTCACATCTAAAGGTCATGACACAGGCCTGGAAACTGGAGTTTCAGAGTGACAGGTCTTAGAGTCAGTTCTAATTCAGATACAGGAGCTGGTGGCATATGTCATATGTCACCAAACCTGACAACCGAGTTTGAGAACCAAGATCCACAGATGGAAGAAGAGAATTGGCTTCCTTGACTTGTCCTCTGACCTCCACATAAGCTCTGTCATAACGTGCACACACACACACACACACACACACACACACACACACAAATAGAAATGGAGGAGGGGGAATATAAATGAGTTAGTTCAGACATAAGGTTCTCTGCTGTTCTGTATTCTTTGTATCTCCTGGACAAATCGAGGAACAATTATTAAGGATGTACTTAGTTAATTTGACCCTTTAAAAAATGTTTTTAAGATGGTGGACTCCTGATCCTCCAGCCTTGTATCCCCAGTGTTGGGATTACATCCATACACCACACACTTTGAAACCCTCTCAACAGAAAGTAACCAAGCATTTGGTTAAAATATATAAAAAGGACTGAGGATACACTAAGGGATACCAATAGGCTCTCTTCAGGGATGCTGATCCTGCCTCATGGTGCCAGGCCTCAGCTTTTCCCCACGATTCCTTCAATCCTGGGTTTTCTTTACCAATAGCCTCTCACAGTGCCAAGCCTCAGCTGCTCTCCAGGACCTTTTCCTGCTTACAAAACCAGTACCAGCTGGGAGACTCTTGGCTGCCCACATGAGATGCTGGCTTAGACCCCTCTGGACCACAGATTCTGTATGCTGACTCTGAAGAAATGTTCCCAGGAATGCTGCTGCTCTCTTCTTAATTCCAGCTTATTCCTTGGCCCCAGCGAACCAGCCTCACCTGATCCAGTAAAGCAAAGGTTTCATTTGCATACATGAGCAGCCCGCAGCCCGCAGCCGGCCTGATAGAGCCTTTTCTTCCCTTTGGAATCCTACAATCCCGGTGTCTATCATCTACATTGCTCCCACTATTCTCATCTCTTAAGTTCCCACAACAGCTCATTAACAATGAGCACTCAATGGCTTTTCCTGCCCAAAGTTGGAACCATTTCTACAATCTTCTCCAAAACATGATCAGGGCTGTCACAGCAATAGTCCATGGACCTGTCATAGTTTACTTATTGCAGTGTTAAGACACTGACTAAAAGCAAAAGGGTGGGGGAGGATTTATTTGGCTTACATGTTCTGATCACAGTCTATTATTGAAGGAGGAAAAGGCAGAAACCTGAGCAGAGAAGAAACTTAGAGGCAGTGATGGAAGCAGTGACCCTAGAGAATGTTTCTTACTGGTTTGCTCTTCATAGCTTGCTTAGATTTTTTTTTATTATTTTATGTATATGAGTATTTTGATTGCATATGTCTATGTACCTTGTATATACCTGGTGCCCAAGAAGTCAGAAGAGGGCATCAGATGCCCCAGGACTGGAGTTATAGGTGGTTCTAAGTTACCATGTGGGTGCTGGGAATTGAACCTGTGTCCTCTGAATGAGCAGTTAGCATTCTTAACCAGTGGGCCATCTCTCCAGCTCCCACCTAGCTTTCTAATATCTCCCAGGACCATCTGCCTAAGGGTGACAACCCCATAGGGCTGGGCCTTTCATCATCAATCATTAATTAAGAACATAACCGTACAGAGACATTTTGTTGGCCTGTAGAGGACAATCTTATGGAAGCATTTTTTTTTTCAATTGAGAAACTGAAGATCCCTCTTCTCAGATGACCTAAGTTGACAAAAACAAAAACAAAGACTAACCAACACATAATGGATATAAACTGCTGTGGAAATGAAAAGGCTTTATTGATATTTGAAATATATTGTTTTTAAAAGGCAGAAGCATTCTTGTGGGATTCTACAAAAAAGAAATAAGCATACACATGTTTGTTTTAGTATGAATTTAAAAGAAAACTCTGAGCTAGGAATCTGAATAGCAGAGCATTTGCTTAGCATGCAGAAGGCCATGAATCAGTCACCAGTATTGCTGCGAGGGGGGGGGCGGGGGGGGCCTGGGTAGGCATATTAGAAATGAACTCAGTTCTCAGGATTTGACCCCAGCACTGTATAAACTGAATATGGATACATGTGCCTGTAATATTGGCACCAAGGAAGTAAGGATAGGAGGATCAGAAGCTCAAGGTCAAGGTCATCCTCAGCTATACAGCAAATTTGAGGCCAGTCTGAGCTGCAATGGACTCTCTGTCTCTCTCTCTCTCAAGAAAAAAATAAAAGCATTTGTGCACTCATGTGGTATGCATGCCCATCTGGTAAGATGAGATAGTAACAGCAGTGGTAAGCAGTGAAGATTTGGGAAGTGGAACAAATAGAGAGGGGAAAGAGACTAATGTAAAAGTAATACTTGCTCAAAAATTAGATTAAACCCTTTAAACAAAAGAGAGGAAAAAGAGGGTAGTTGGTTGTGGTTGCAAAGCAGATAGACATAAAAACAGACCTTCAGAGAACAGACCATGCTCTTGGTGGGCATGAGCGACCAATGCCAGAATCCCACTGGCTAAAACCCAGAGCTTCCTCAACCAGAGCAGCCTCTGGTTTTATATAAAAAGCCCCACCAAGCCAGGACTCTTTCTGGTCTTGAGTTTGCTTAGATGCTCAAATTCTGCATCTCAAGGAAGACATAGTTGGTGGAGTTAACCCCATGTTTCCCCTCCTATCCAAGTCTAACAAGGCTAAGAAGATGGGCTTCCCTGTAGTTGAGCCGGAAGGATGAGGGGTCTGGGGTATTTCATTCAAAAAGAGCAGAGGACAGTATTTATAAAGACATCATTTGTCTTCTCAGAAGGGGATTAGGGATTCTGCATCAGCTTAGAAAAAAATTTGGAAAAA
>PVIH01001418.1:0-210290 GCA_004025045.1 Sigmodon hispidus
TTTTTTTTTTTAAACTTTTTTATTTATTTATTTATTTGCCTTGGTGTTTGCCTGGAACTGGAACTACAGACAGTTGTTAGCTGCCATGTGGGTGCTGGGAGTCGAACCCGGGTCCTCTGAAGAGCAGACGGTGCTCTTAACCACTGAGCCATCTCTCCAGCCCGGTAGAGAGTTCTTGAGTTCTAGAACAGCCAGGTATACACAGGGAAACTGCTTTAAACAACTACAGCACAAAGACATGTGCTGCCACAACTCGAGAGTTGTCCTGGCCCCCACACAAACAAAACCAATCACAACATTTTGGAGGGTGTAGGTGTATGAAGATGCACACAAGTGATAAGCGTGGCTAGGTTCTGAAAGGAGCTTCTAAGTGGCAGTTAAATATTAGAAGATTTATTATACCATTTTAGAAAGTGATTTTCCCTAAAACTCAAAGTAATCTGTTGAAAAAACAGAAAAACTGACCACATAAATCTCAAGAAGCAGTCCGGAGTAGCATAAACAATCTGAATCGAACAAAGTTGAAAGTTTCACATTTGCTGTTTTCAAAATGTTGTATGCTGACTGTAAATAAACCTGGCTGTGTGATATAAGGTGGCAGGCATGGTAGTGGTACATTTCTATAGTCCTAGCTCTCTGGGGCTGGAGGCCTCCTCTGGAGGCTATTAAGTCGAGGTTTGAACCAAAACCAAACCAATATCCTGGTAGATATCTAGACCAAAGAATGGAATAAAGCCAAGAAATAAATATGGTGATATGATGATTTTGGATTAAGAGAAGATAATTCATTAAAGAAATTATAGTCTTTCAACAAATGCAAATGGTTTTGGGAAATCTGGATATTCATGTGTTATGGGGGCTGGCTCATCGATTAAGAGCACTGACTGTTCTTCTAGAGGACCTGAGTTCAATTCCCAGCATCCACATGGCAGCTAACAACTGTCTATAATTCCAAGATCTGACATCCTTATACAGTTATACATGCGGGCAAACACCAATTCACATAAAATAAAAATAAATATTAAAAAAAAAAAAAGAATTGTTGGGGTCTGGAGAGATGGCTCAGAGGTTAAGAGTGCTGACTTCTCTTCCAGAGGTCCTGTGTTCAATTCCCAGCAACCACATGGTGGCTCACGACCATCTATAATGACATCTGGTACCCTCTACTGTATACATAATAAATAAATAAATATTTTTTAAAAAAAAGAATTGTTATGGTACTGGAGAAATGGTTTAGCAGTTAAGAACACTAACTGCTTTTCCATAGGATCCAGGTTAAATTCTCAGCACTTACTTGCAGGATTACAACCATCTGTAACTCTAGTTCTTTGGGCCCCCTGGGGCACCAGGCATTCATATATATGCAGGTAAAATATCCATATGCATAAAATAAAAATAAAAATAAATCTCAAAAATGGTTATTTTTATACCAAATATATACCAAATATAAATAGTTAAATAAATATGTGCCTGTGCTCCCAGCACTTAGAATGCAGAAATAGTTTGAGTCTGGTCAGGGCTACTGATTTTCAAGGTGGGGGAGTGGTTCAGCAAGATAAAGTAATACCTTCTTCCTTTAATCCCAGCAGAGGCAGAGGGAGGTTGATCTCTTTAACACACACACACATACAGAAATAGCTCTTTAAAAAATAGCATGGGAGGGGCAGGTAGCGGTTATATTGGGGGTTAGGATGTTGCAAAAAAGGATCTGGGAGTTCAAGATCATCTTTGTTATTTTGTCTTCCATTGGGGGAGGGGAGCATGACTGAAGACCCAGCCCAGGATCTAGTGCTTGCTAGGCAAGCACTCTACCACTGAGCGAAATTCCCAATCTCCAAGATTACCTTTGGCTCTGCTACATATTTAATTTATGGCTAGCTGAGCTACATGAGACTTTAAAAAGAATAATTAAAATAGATTTATTGAGCTTGAAATTACTATAGCACTTAGGAATCTGAGGCAGCAAGAGATTATAATAGCAAGTTTGAAGTTAGCCTGGGATATATAGTGAGACCTTATCTCATCTTAAAAAAATGAAAATAAAAAAGACTATCTGACTTAGAAATTTTTTGACATTTTTTTAGGTTTTTTTTAGCATACTATTTACAGTTCTTCCCTCTCTTTTTCCCATTCATTCCCATTACCCATATTTGTAGATGTTTCATTTATATTAGCCTAAAGCTATAAACTACTCATCAACACAAGATTAGTTAAATAAATGTGGTACATGAACTTCTGATGTGGCCACAACATGGATGAACCTTATGATAGGACGTCATAACTTTAACCCCAATTAAGTTCTGGAGAATGTACAATAATAGCATTATGGTGCTTCCCTGGCATACTCAAGACCATAGGTTGAAATCCACTTCAAAGAAAACAGGCCAATAGTAGAAGACAGATGTTGTATGATAACATTTATATTAGACTCCTAGAAGAGTCAAGTTTATAGAAATGGAAAATAAAATGATGGCTTGCAGGAGTTAGTATTTGGATACAGAATTTTAGTTTTACAAAATGAAAAAGTTTTAGAATAAATAAATATATAAATACTGTTTAAATGCTAGACAGTTATGGAACTTTTTTTGTAAGAACAATTATAACTTTCATGAAGATTAGAAATTGAAATTGCCATTTGGATATAGAACTCAACATTTTCAAGTTTCAGATGTCCTAAACTGAACTCATTGTCTCTTCTTTACTACCGGCAAAAGAATAAGAGCCAAACAAAAACACCAGTTCCTTGTCTCAAACTCTGCCCTTTAGCAAGGAGCTGAAACATCTGCCTTATGATTTCTCTCATCCACATGTTTTTCAGAAAAACAGATACTGATCATGTCTGGGTATACTCCCCTACTGGTCTTTCCCTAGTTCTAGCTGCCATCCTAGCTTGCTTCTGCCTGCCTGCTGCAGTGTGAGTTCTTAAAAATATTCAATGTGGGGGGCGCTGGAGAAATGACTTAGAAGAACATTGACTGTTCTTTCAGGGGACTCAGGTTTGATTCCCAGCACTGTCATGGTGGCTGACAGCCAGTTGTAACTCCTGTTTCTGGGATCTTATGCCTTTTTTTGGCCTGTGAAGCCACCAGGCACTCATGTAGTACGCTTACATCATGCATACAAAACACAAATACCAATACACATAAAGTAATAATTAAAAAGCTCTTAAGCTTTTAAAAAGTTAACTGTTGTGGCCCTGCACATACTTTTTTTTTTTTTTTTTTTCTCTTCTGTGGTTACCTATGTCGAAGAAAAAGTCTCAGTCAACATAAACTACAAAGGTTCACACAAGATATCCCTGTCATCTCTCTAACTTTATTTCTAGTCCTCCTTATGCTTACTTGGCTTTATTAATGTTGCTGAGTTCCTTTGGCTACTAAGTTACCTGGAAGCTATTATAGAATACTTGCAGATATGTCCCATGAAGATGCTTACAGTGATGCTTACCAAAATTTGACTGACATGACTGCTGATCATGTTCTTCAAAGCCAAACACCATGGAAAGCACACTGAACTAGAGAAGAGGCACCCTTCCAAGTACAGCTACTTAGCAACAGCACAAGGAAGTGTTAAGATCCAGTAAGTACATCTGGAGCTCACAAGTAGCAAACAGATGACTGGCAATTTACCTTTTTAGCTACAAAGCTTTCATGTTTTGTTTCTACATATATCAGAATGCTTTGTGACAATGAAACCAGTATGTTTTTTTTTACCTTCCTTATAAGGAGATGAAAAAGTTCTGACCTAAAGTGAGGAGATGCTCACTCTACAGTCAGTGTCTGTCTTTGTTGCAATATATTTATCAAAATTTAATTTCATGTTTAATTTCTCTTGCGTGTATGGGGTGGGTTGTACATTGGCACTCGTACATAGATCAGAGGACAATCATCAGGAGTAACATGAGGAGCCTAGGGCTTGAACTCAGGTCATCAAACCTGGGAACAAGGACTTTTACCAGCTGAACCACACACACACACACACACACACACACACACACACACTTTATTTTCATGTAGCCTAAGCTGGCTTCGATCCTCCTGCCAATCCACCCCTACTCCTGAGAGTTAGGTATGCACCACCTCATCTGGTTTATTTGATGTTGGAGACTAAACCTAGGACTTTGTCCATGATAGGCAGCACTTTACCAACTGAAATAGGTCTCTAACTCCTTGTTATTTATTTATTTTTTTTTTTAAACTTTATTTACTTATTTATTTGCCTTGGTGTTTGCCTGGAACTGGAACTACAGACAGTTGTGAGCTGCCATGTGGGTGCTGGGAATCGAACCCGGGTCCTCTGGAAGAGCAGAGGGTGCTCTTAACCGCTGAGCCATCTCTCCAGCCCCCTCCTTGTTATTTTTGAGACTGTCTTGCTCTTTATCTCTGTATGGCCTGGTAGTATGCTTGCTGTATAGTTGAGGCTAGCCTAGACCTTGAGAAGTTGCCCTGTATCTGCCTCCTACATGCTGCTGAGGTTACAGTTATGAACCATCACATTAAGATCATAAACTAATCTTCAGTAATTCATAATAATGAGAAAAAGAAAATGGCTAGCATACATACATAAACCAGGTATGTTGATTTAAGCCTATAATCCTAGCACTCAGGAAGTGGAGGCAGTAGGATCAGGAGTTTGAGGTCATCCATGAGTACCTAGCAAGTTCAAGATCAGACTGAGATTCTCCTCAAACAAAAACAAATCTGTTTAAGGTAGCCCTCACCTATATTCTTAGTACTGTGGAGATACTGTTAGAATTATTAGAGTTGTTCTAAGCTACATAGCAAATTTGAGTCTACCTTGGGACTCATAGAATATTTTAAACTATTTTAGTTTTTAGCTGGATGCCACGCTGTACGTGCCAGTAATCCCAGCTCTCAGGAGGCAGTACCAGGCCTTACTGAGTTTGAAGCCAATCTGGTCAGAGAGAGTTTAGGAAGGCCAGGGTGACATGAAGGGACTCAGTCTCAAAAAACAAAACAGAAAGAAATCTGTCATATAGTTCTCATTTGCATAATTAGTCACAAGGCCATTGTTGATGCGGATCACAAAGCCTGTTACTTTTTTTTAAGATGGGGGTCACTTTGTCTCACCCTGGCTGGCCTGGAGTTATGTTGTAATTCATGCTCAAACTCAAAAGACCCATGTCCCTCTGTCTTCCAAGTGCTGGAATTAAACACCACCTTGCCTTTATAAATTACTAATTTTATATTTCCCTTTCTTTAGGTAGAACTTGAACTAGTTTAATTGTTTTACCTAGTGAAATGACTCAAATTTTTATTCCCTAGTCCAGCCTGGTTTTTGTTCCTGTGGTTTTCCACTAAATTTGGCAAGGAAGTTTGAAGAGGTACTTTAGAGGGTCCCCTGGGTTCCAGATAGTATTGCTGGCTTTCTTTATATAGTAACTTCTCCTTTATAATTGAATTCAGTCATTCCAACCCATAGGTTCTGACTATTGATTCAGTGACATAAAGAGTCCCAGTTGACCAAATTGGCAATTAGTCCCATCTTCTTATTTAATTACATAATTAGTTGTGTAGGCTGGTAGATGTATTTCCTCTTTGGAGACTAAAACTGTCTCCAAGTTAGTAGAACTCAGTTGACAGAGTAAAGCAACGTTTTTTTGTTTTGTTTTTTGTTTTTTGTTTTTTTGAGGGATTATGGGATTATTGGGTTCTAGAATGGTGACTAGCAGGGATTTAGGATTATGGCTCAGAGGTAGTGTGCATGTGTGTGGCAGGCTTTACACACACACACACACACACACACACACACACACACACGAATAATGTGAATGAACCAACCGAATAGTAAGCAGTTCTGTCTCTTTAAAATGGACCTTCTCCATTCTGCAATTCTTTGGTTAGAAGCAGAGCTGTGTGAAATGTTGGCATTCTTCTGTAAGTCCATTTTATTTTGCTGAGAAAAAAAAATATATATTTCTCTTCCATTTTTGAAGACACCCCGTATGATCAGGTGGCTAGCTTGTTCCACCTGAGGAAGGTGACTTAATTGGTCTCATTATTGATCTGTTCTGTGGATTTTTGCTAGCTTTAGTCAGGTAAGATTTCTATGAGGAAAGACTGTTGCTTAGTCCATGCATTGTCACCATTGTAACCCAGGCTTACCAACTGAGTCTGTGAAGCAAGCACGCTAGTCACTAGGGAAAGAATATGACTTACAGTCATTATGTCAACACTCTCTTTCAGTGTTACTATGGAAGGAACTGTAGTGATACAGTAGTTTTCCACTTTGGGGAATACCAGCATGTTTTATAAACCCATGTGCAAATTACATATTTTTTCCTTAATCGGTTGGCCATGTTTAATTCTGAAGAGATCCTTAACATGGGTTGAAGAGGAAGCAAAAGAAGACAGCAATGAATACTAAATTTGAGTCCTCTGCTGCATAACTTACTTCTTTGGACCTACTTTATTTTAACTTGTTTCTACTTGATAGTAGATGGGTACTACCTATTGATGTGGGTTGGCTAACAAGCAGGTCATGTTGAGAGACTACAGGGTCATATTATATTCTGTCTTATAGTTAGGCATTTAGTCTCCACTAAGAACCAATAGAAAGAAGATGGGCATAAGAACCTATGCCTGTAATCCGAGGATTTGGGAGTTGGAGGAAGGAAGATGACATTCAAGGTCATCCTCAGGGCCTTTGACGTGGCTCAGCAGAAGATGTCATTGACATGCCTGATAACTTGGGTGGGTTCATTCTTCAGACCTCAGATGGTGGAAAGAGAGAACTGTTTGCATACACACAATAACAATGATGACGATGATAATAATAATAATAATAAAAATTCAAAATGGTTGAATTAAAAGATGCTTTCTTCATTTTTGTTTGGCCTTATTTCATTTTCAGGCAAGCTGACCTTAAAGTCAGCTTGACCCAAATTATGTTGATCCAAACTTCTGGTGGTCTCAGAGCTACCTCACAAGTCCTGTATGTCATTATACCTGGCTTTCCTTATGCTTAAGAAAAAACATGATCATCTGTTAGGGGCTAATTGATGTCTTTTATTAGGACTTAGTATATATTTGCTTGCACTGTTATCTCTCCCGTCTAAAGAAAAAACTGAAAGGCTAGAGGTGTAGTAAAAGGTTTGCCTGTTATAAATCAATCCCTAGACACAAACACCACACACACAACACATACACACACCATATTTGTGTGCTTACATGCTTGCTGTGTTACATGTATGCTGAAATATTTCAGGAAAACTTTTACATTTTAGGCCAGCCTGGGCTGCATAGTGAAATCCTCCCCTCAAATTATCTGTTGGTCTGTCAATTGTCTGTTGTTGCCTGCCTGCCTGCCAGCCATCCATCTCTATTCTCATGTAGATGTATATGCAAGTGTGGAGGTCAGATGACAGCCTCCAGAAACAGGTATAGTGGATTGTGATTACAACCAACGTGTATGAAAGACATAGTACTTGTTGTTGCATTCTTCAGAGAAGAGGGAAAACTTGTGTCAATATGTTCAGTGTGCAATGATGTGCTTTTATCGGCACTAGTAGAAGAAGGAAGCAGACTTTTATCATCAAGGATTCTGCTTTTATCTCAGTTCTGTGGTAGGAAAGCAATGTGCTTAGTGTTGTGGGTTGAGTAAGCAACAAGGGGTTAAAACTAGCCCAGAGACTATAGCTGAATTTGATAGAGTACCTGAGCCTAAACCAAGAAAGATGACAAAAGCTTGTCATTTGGGGAGGTAAAGCAATTCAAAATCATTTTTGCCTGTGTACGCTTACGCTTTAGACTGACCTGACCTATTTAAAATAGTCTCACTCAGTATCCTGTCTGACCTCAAACCCACAGAGATACGTCTGCCTCTACTACCTAAGTCCACCATATCTGTTTTTTATTTTTGTTTTTGTTTTTAAATAAAACCAAAAGCCCACCTAGTTGAATGCTTTTCTTTGCTGCCCAGATCAGACTCTAAGGCCATTTGGCCAGCTCTGTACCAGAAAGAAGGGATGGAAAAGGAGTAGGGAACCAAGCCAGTTCTTAGCTGACATACTAGCAGAGCAGAATCAGAGAGGACCAGAAACAAGAGGAGAGTTTGAATGTTAATTTAATACTTTATTTTGTGTCATGGGGTTCTAGAATTTTTTACATTTTTAGACTGTGCAGCCCTGGCTTTCCTAGAACACACTATGTTGGAATCAACAATTCATAGGGATCTGCCTGCCTCTGCTTCCCTAGTTTAGGATTAAAGGTGTGCACAACCCCTGGTCCAGTAGACTTTTATGATGAAAATGTTAAATATCCACGGATAATTTGTCCTGTTTTGGAGAGTAGGTTTTTCTTTTTTTGCCATAGAGTACAAATAGCCAATTATCTATTGTTGCCTTAATATATTGTAGAGATAATAGAAGCCATTGAATATGAGATCTATACAAAAATAAAGTTTAAAAATCACACATGGTTACTGGAGATCAATTTTGATTATGACTGTATAAATAAAACTTTTGACTTTATATCAAATCCTGTTAACATCTTTTCTAACTTCATTACTTTATATATAACCTAAAAGTAAAATAGAAATGAGGTTCATTATAGACACTGGTACATTAAGGAAATATTTTAATCCCTGCTTTGTCTGAAAAAAGAAAAGAGCCTGATTTCTATTTTTTCTAATTAGGATATATATACATCATGTCAGGGATGACAATTCTGCCTTATTGCCTGTTTTTTCTGACCTGATTCTAGTTATAACCCTTTATTCTCTTGTCTCTTATACTATATGACCTGGCAAATTTAATGTATTTAATGAATTGACTTAGTTGAATGTAAATCATCTTGTGTAATAGTGTTACATGTTTAGAAAAGTTCAGTTATACACCAACTATAATAGTTTCATTTTTCAGCAGAAATGAAATTTAACGGGCAGAAGATTTTTGTTGTTGTATTTCTACGAAAAAACAATAAGTAGGGCCAAGAAAGTAGCAATAAACTGCTGTCTTGCATGCAAGGAGGCCTGGCTTTGATCCCTAGCCTCACAGAAGCCCGGCATGGTGACATGTTTGTAATTCCAGAACTCAGAAATTAGACTCAGAACTGTCAGAAGTTCAAAGTTATTTTGGGTACATGGTTTAAATCCATGGGCTATTTGAGATACTGTCAAAACAAACAAAGAAAAAGAGGTGGGGAGACAACAAAATCCTATTAAGAATGCTAGTCAACCAGTTGGAGAGATGGTTTAGCAGTTAAAAAATACTACTCAAGGGTTGGAGAGACTGCTCAACAGTTAAGAGCACTGGTTACTCTTTCAGAGGGCCCTAGTTCAATTCCTGGCAACCACCTGGTACCTCACAACTGTTTGTAACTCTAGTTCCAGGGGATCGGATCTCTTCACATTAATGCACATTGAATAAAGTTAAATAAAAAAAGGTACCAGTCAATATTATCTCCAGACATTTTTTTCCTTGCAAATTACAATTGCTTGTAATTAATTGTATATTTAACATCATTTTTTGGACACCAGGTAGATCAGGTAAGATGTAATAGGTACTGCATTCATTATCGTGGTGTTTTGGTTGAAGTACATTTCTCCAGGTAACTAACTATATATATTCTTTGATTTGGCATGAACACTTGACAAGTGTAATTTCTTTTTTTTTTTTTTTTTTTTTTTTTTTAAACTTTATTTATTTATTTGCCTTGGTGTTTGCCTGGAACTGGAACTATAGACAGTTGTTAGCTGCCATGTGGGTGCTGGGAATCGAACCTGGGTCCTCTGGAAGAGCAGCCGGTGCTCTCAACTGCTGAGCCATCTCTCCAGCCCCGACAAGTGTAATTTCTTAAAGGTTTTTAGCAACATGTATATCAAACCATAGCAGGGAATGCTATTTATTATATTAAAACACAGAGTCTAAGCCGAAATTGGTACTGTATACCTTTATTCTTAGCAGAGGCCAGCCTGGTCTATAGGTCAGTCAGGGAGACATAGAAAAACCAAGAATGAATGAATGAAACAAAACCCAGGGTCTGTCAACACTTGAGCCTGACATTATCATACAGAATTAATCTGGTTTTGATACAAAAGTGGAATATTTGACTAGTTGGTACTTACTAACATTTAGCTACTTTGTGTTTTTTTTTTTTTTTTAATTATTTGTTTTGTATACAGTGTACAGAAGAGGGTACCAGAACTCATTATAGATGGTTGTGAGCCACCATGTGGTTGCTGGGAATTGAACTCAGGACTTCTGGAAGAGCAGCCAGTGCTCTCAACCTCTGAGCCATCTCTCCAGCCCCTCTTTATTTTGTTTTTCAAGACAGGTTTCTCTATATCTTTTACTGTCCTGGAACTTAGACCAGGCTGGCCTCAAACTTAGAGGCTGCCTATCTTTGTGTCCTGAGTGCTGGGATTAAAGGTGTTCACCAGCACTGCCTGGAAAAAACCCAAGGTTTCTAAAGGTGACTGTTGATGAGAGTAAGGTCATTTTCATTTCCTCATATAAACTGAATTACTATTTACAGTTTTATTTTTCATTCTTTTACTAAAATAGGCTCTGAGTAGATTACAATTATATTAATTTTAACAAAAAGCTCAAAAGGTAGACATAATGATTTACATTTATAATCCCAATTCAGTGGTCTTGATGCAGGGGATTTGTAAGAGTATGAGACCAGCCTGGACTGTAGAGTGAGTTGCTGTCTTTAAAACAAACAAACAAAAAAGTTAAATTTAGTCAAATGCTGTTGTTCCTGGAGAGGAGTTTGCATGCTTAGCTGAGGAGGTTTAAGAATGGAATCTAGGCCAGCAGTGTCTGCCGAAGATGTGGGAGTGTGTTTCTGCTAAAGCTGCTCATTAATAATACTGATAGCTAGAGGCTGCCTGTTCTGAATGAGGCTCCTGAGAGCTGCTTCAGGCTATGCTGCCCTTTTCTTCTCAGAAAGTGTGAGGAAAATGTACCACTTCTCAATTACTTTACAACTCATCAGCATTCAGTAGAGACACATGGATACCTGTGTTCATGACACTCATAACAGCCAAGATATGGAATCAGTCTACATGATCATTGACAAGTGAAGAACTAAAGTTTGACACAAATGTACACACACTGTAGTATTATTCAGCTATGAAGAACAATGAAATTATGTTTACTATGTGAAATGGATGGAACCGTAAATAAAGTAAGTAACAACCTAGGCTCCACACATGCTTTCTCTAGTATATTCAGACTCTAGGGAAGATATATAAACATGAAAGTAATATTGGAGGTATTTGAGAAGAGAAAGGCATAAGAGCTATAGGATGGGTGAATGTGGCCAAAGTATGTTGTGAATGTACAAAATAATGTCACAGTGAAACCCATTGTTTTTGTGCCAAAGGTGCTCAACATGAATTGTTTACAGTGATATGCAGATCTAAACAACAGTTAAGAGATGAGAAAAAAAAGAAAAAAATATTTTTAAGTATGTGTGTTTGCTTTGTTTGTGTGTATTTGAGTTCATTTTTCTTGAGTGTGTTCAGGAGGCCAAAGGTTTTTAATTCCCTTGGAACCAGTTACAGATGATTGCAACCACTCCAAGTGGGTGCTAAGAACTGATATCTGATCTGCTACAAGAGCAGTATTCACTCTTTTTTTTTTTTTAAAAAAAAAAAAAAAAAAAAAAAAAAAAAAAAAAAAAAAACTTTATTTATTTATTTATTTGCCTTGGTGTTTGCCTGGAACTGGAACTACAGACAGTTGTTAGCTGCCATGTGAGTGCTGAGAATCGAACCTGGGTCCTCTGGAAGAGCAGACGGTGCTCTTAACCGCTGAGCCATCTCTCCATCCCCCAGTATTCACTCTTAACTACTGAGCTATTTCTCCAACCCCCAGGGGAAAAAAAAATCTTGAAAGAAAAAAAAAAAAACAAAAACAAACCTCAACACAAAAATAAAATGTTTTTATCACAGCCAGTTGTAGTATAGAACTAAAATAAGATGGGCATTGATGAAGATATGGAAAAAATAAAGCCAATTATGTATTGCTGTTGGAATTACACAATAGTGTTTGTGGCCATTTTGCCAAAGTTTCACCACTCCTCAAAATGTTCCACATGAAACTATTATGTGACCTTGCAATTCTACTTACAGGCATATATCTAAAACTATAGATTTTATGTCTTCATTGGTTACTACCAACCCTCAGCTAAGGGATGGATGAAGGTGTAAGGTGTAATTACACAATGGAGTATCATTTGGCTGTATCATTTCCTTTTTGGAAAGGAAGAAAATTCTGAGTTACAATACAGCATAACGGAACTTTGAAATCATTACTGTAAATGAAAGAGGCCAGTTACAAAAGGCCAAATTTGTTGTGATTATATTTATATCAAATATCTGATGTAAGTCCAAGAAAGTTTGTCATGAAATGTTACAGAAGAAAATGTTCTGCAGTAAGATCTGGCACGTTTCTGTCAACATACCAATCCCACTGAGTCCTGTGTTTAGAAAGGGTGAGTTTCACTATATGAGGTACACCTCAATAAAGACACTAATTAAACAGTCAGAGGAAGAACGGCAAGCCGGCAAGTGAGCAGATAAAGGCACTGGGCACAGAGTTTGCGGATCTGAGGTGAACACGTGGGACCGCAGGACACGGAGAGAACAGACTCCTACAAGTTGTCTACCCTCCACACACAGACCGTTCTCTCTCACTCGTGTGCATAAATAAGTACTGAAGTAACAAAAGGACATTATCAAGCATTTCCAAACTGCCTGTGCCATTTTACACTTTCCCCACCCTGCCCCCATCCTGTGCCCTGAGTCAGGCTGTCCTGTGTCTGTAGACCAGGCTGTCCTAGAACTCAGATCTTCCTGCCTTTGCCTCCTGAGTGCTTCTGGTGGCATTTGCCATGACTGCCTGGTCTATTTTATCTTCTTCCTCCTCCTCTTCTTTACCTTTTTTAAACAGTCCAGGTCTTTATGTTTCTTTTTGTACTTTAGGCCATGAATCCATATAAAATGGGCTCCAGCAGCCCAGGCTTCTTCCCATTAGTCCTCACAAACTGTGCTTCTCTGGGTGGAACAGGCTGGTGCTTCTGCTGAACCCTTGCCCTTTTCCTTGGCTTCCTTTTTCTTCTGGTCTTCAACCGCTTCAGGAAGCTGGTCCTGCTCTGAGAGTGCTTGATGTGCTCAATCCACACGTTGATTCTCTTGGTGAGAATCTTGCCCTTAACTTGCTTGTTTACAGTGATGCCCACGGCACGGTGGGTGACACTGTAGACTTCTGATTTTTGCCATCATAACACTTATGAGTCCTTCCTTTTTGAACAGTGCCCATTTCCTTGATGTCTACAATATCACTCCTCTTGTAGATTCACATGTAAGTGGCCAAAGGGACAAGTCTATGTTTCCTAAAAGACCTGGGAACATACAGCCAGCCCCCCCCCCCTTGTGTTTGTTGTTTTATTGAGTTACTGGAAGATGGCTGCCATGGGCAAAAGTCTTTTTATATTTTTAACAAAGTTTTCAGGATTCCCAAGTCATTAACATCTTCTGGTATTGTCAGTCTTAATGATTATGGCTTTTAATTTTTTTTTTTAAAAACACTTTTATTTATTTATTTGCCTTGGTGTTTTGCCTGGAACTGGAGCTACAGACAGTTGTTAGCTGCCATGTGGTTGCTGAGAATCAAACCCTGGTCCTCTGGAAGAGCAGGCGGTGCTCTTAACTGCTGAGCCATCTCTCTAGCCCCCGGCTTTTAATTTTTAGATAATTGTTTTTGAGACAAGGTCTCATGTAATCCTGGCTGGTCTGGAATTTGAAATTTAGATCAGGCTAGCCTTGAACTCACACAGATCTGCCTGCCTTTGCCTTCTGAATGCTGAGATTAAATGTTGAGTGTTTGTATGTGCATGCAGATGCCCACAGAGACCTCAAAGTTAGAATTATAGCATGGGTGTTAAGAACCAAATTTGAATCCTCTGCAAAAACAGCAAGTACTCTTAACCACCAGTTAGTTATCTCTAAGTCTTCTCCTCCTCTTCCTCCCAGTGCTCTGGATTAAACTGGGGGCCTTGTGCCTGCTAGACAAGCACTTTACCATTTAGTTATACCCTAGCTGATTATAGACCTTTTTAAATATTTACTATTGTGGCTCCTCTAACATTTTATTTGTATTTCCCTAAGGGCTAATAATAATGACCTGCTTTTCTATGTATAATATCCATTGTATATATTTTATTGAAATGTCCATTATTAAATTGACTTATGATTAATTATAACCTTTTCTGCATTGTAAGTTCTTTAATAAAGGTTTATGACCTTCTGAATTGTGTGTGGGTGTTGTGGCAGTCTCACAAAGAGCAATCTGGCCTTCCTGATCCTCCTGCCTTTACTTTTCATGTGCTGGAATCACAGCTCTCTACTGCTCTGCCATGCTCATCAGTTTCAAATTTTGATGTCTAATTTGCATGGTTTTTGTCTCTGTGGATTGTGCTTTTTTTGTTGTTGTTGATGCATCAACATTATCTTTACATAACCCTGTAGACCACAAACATTTTTCCTGTTTTTATGACTATAATTCTTATTTAAAAAAAGATTATAATTCTTGTTTTTAGGTCTTTGATATATCTGGGGTTAACTTTTCTAGATGGTATGTATGAGTGAAGTGTCCAGTTACTGCTGTGTTCCTTGCTGACAAACTGTCGGGCTAATAGAGGATGAAAGGCTCAGGAGTTAAGAATAAAGGTTGTTCTTGCAGAGGTCCTAGGTTTGGTTTTCCCCAATCTATATGTTGTCTCATAAATGAAGTTCCAGAGATCTGATGCCCTCTTCTGACAAGGCACATGCATACTCACAGCCAAAACATTCATATACATTAAGAAAACTTAACAACATGGGAATGGTGGCCACACTTGTACTACAGCATTGAAGAGTCAAGTCCAAGGTCAAGGTAGCTCTTATATCCACCCAGCCAAGGTCACATAGTCTCAATCCACTTAAACTGTTGGCATCTTTAATGAAACCCAATGGATCTTCTCCCTCCCCCCCCCTCCCCGCCAAGATAACTACTTGTCTCTCTCAAGTGCTACAATAAGCCAATTGATTTTTTTTTTTTTTTTTTTTTTGTGAACAAGGTTTCTCTGTGTAGCAGACCTGGCTGTCCTGGAACTCACCTTGTAGACCAGGATGGCCTTGAAACTCACAGAGATCCATCTACCTGCCTCTGCCTCCCAGAATCCTGGAATTAAGGTGTGCGCCGCCACCTGGTGTCAGTTGGGTTTTTGTTTTGTTTTGCCTTTTTCTGAGTAATAGCACTTGAGTGCTTGGTCAGGCACAGGGTTGGAGCCTTTAACTGACTTTGAACATCAGGTACTATAAGCCCTTGAACTTTTTTTCTTCAAAATTGTTTTGCTTATAATTTTTTATTTTTAACTTTTGTATAGATTATGGAATAGACAGCTTTTTGAAAACTTCTGTGATTTTATATTTTATTTGCTTTGAATCTAAGCTTAATTTTAGCCCGAAAGCAAAAGCCAACAATTTCCGTGAATCTATTGGTTTATTTGAGAATTGCCTTTATTTATTTGTCTTGTTTAAATTTCTGTGTGTCTATGTGTCTGTGAGCAAATACATGGTGAACATGTAGAAGTCAGTCAATAATCTGCAGGACTTGGTGTCTCCTCTTACCATGTGGTCCGAGGAATTGAACTTAAGTCATTAGAATTGCTAGCAAGCAGGTCTCCCCCCCCACACAGGTATCTTCACCACTCAGCTATGTTCAGCTATCTTGCTTGCCCAAGAATTACCTTCTTAATACTGAATCTTTCATTCTTGACCATGCAGTAGCTTTCCATTTCCTTCTACCTTTAAAAAAACTTCTTTTTCTGGGTTTCGTAGCACACACCTTTAATTTTAGTACTCAGGGAAATAGATGTAGGCAGATTGAGGCCAACCATGGCAACACAGTAAAACCCTGAGTCTTAACACACAGGAAACTCCCCCCCCCAAGGGGTTTATTAGATGGAACTGTTATATTGTTCTATCTGTGACTTATAAATTCTAATAGATTAGAAACAGTGATATCTTGTAATTTATTATGTGTTTGTATCTTAAGGGTCTCCCACTGACTTCCTTGAAGAGAAAATGGGCTACCAGGAGTATCAGAACAACCAAAACTGGCCAGAAGATGCAAGCTTTTGTTTCCAGCCGCAGCAAGTGTTAGGCAGTAACCAGTCTGGTAAGTGTAGGCTGTATGCTGCTGCTAAATATGAGCTGTGAGGTGGTTAATAAGTGACAGAGCTGTAGCTGCCACTAAGATAAAGCATTTTAGCTTCAAAATAGCTCAATAAGGCATGGCCAAAGTATAATTATTTTCCATAAACATTCACTTGGACCTTTATCCTTTATTTTTTCTGTTTGAAATAGGGTCTTACACTGAGGTCCATGGTAGCAGTTCTTCTACCTCAGCCTTTCAATATGCTAGGATGATAGGAGCAGCCACATCTAAGTTTATTCTTTCTTCAGAAACACTTCATTTTCTGGAGTTTATTTTTTTAAAATCTTTTCCAAACCAATCACTAATAAATTGTCTTACATTCATGTACATTAAAAGCTAAAGGCTCCAGAATCTCTTCGCAACCTAATTCTTTCCAAAGAAATTATTGCAGTAATATAGTGATTATTTTATGCCAGAGAACTGACTCTCAAAAGTAGTCTTCTAATCCCAAGTTTTTATTTTTATTTTTTAATTTCTCTCCCATACCCAAGATTTTATTTTTAAAGATAGATAGCATCTCACTATGTAAGCGGCTGGCCTGGCCTGGAACTCTGGCGTTAAAGCATTTATCACCATATTGATCTCAGCAAGCATTTGAAATGCAGTATTCTTCAAAGTGCCTACAAGAGACAAAAAATAAAAATGTTTTGCCTGCTCTTTGTTCTACAGAGAACAGTCTAGCTTGGTTTGTTTTGTTTTGTTTTGTTTTGTTTTGTTTTGTTTTTGAGATAGGATCTCATTGTGTAGCTTATTGGCCTTGAACTTGAGAGTTGTTGGGATTGCAGGCATGTATCATCATACTCAACGTATACTTTATTATTTGGTTGTATTTAATTATTTAGTTATTTTTATGTGTTTGTTTATGTGTGTTTGTGTCTCCAGCACTGAAATTATAAGTGTATACCACCCACTATGCCAGGCTTTGTTTTTGTGGGTGCTGGGGATCAGACTCAGGTGTTCCTGCTTCTATGGCCATCACTATACTGACAGAGCTACTTCCACACCCTCTATTTAAAAAAAAAAAACTTTAAAACTATATCTATTAGCATGTTGAAATTTTTAGTTTCCTATATAATTAGAATCTTAAAGTGTAGTGTTCAGTGTTCTTTTTTTTTTACATGAGGGTTTGGCTGTCCTAGATAATTAAATTTTTAAAAAACAATAGATTATTTTTTATATTTATATTTTGTTATAACAATTGAATTAGTGAGCATTTATTGTCTCTTTGTCGTGTAGTCATGCTATTTAATTTACTACTGGCAATACAAATGTAACAATTCAACATTCATAGTAATTAAGAGATAATCTACTAGCATTCATTGTGTATGTGTTTTTGGTTCTGTTTTCATTTTATATCCCTTTAAAGTACCCCATGATGATGGCCTGGCAGAGCTGCACTTTGTCTCCAGTGGACCCACAAATGCTTCAGCATTCAAAGGGCAAAATGATCCTCTGGAAGACAGCTATGGTATGGCTTCATCTATATTCATTATCTATTATTTGTTCATTGTACAGAGATTCATACAATAAATGACAAATGATTAAGAGAAAAATAAAAAATTTGAGGTAAATTCTACATAAGAAATCAACTTAGACTGGATTTAGCTATGTAACCAAGGACAGCTGTGAATTTCTGATTCTCTTCTTCACCTCCCAGTTACTGGGCCATCACACCTAGACTGATATGAAATTATGAAAATTGAATTGTGTGTGTTATGGCACCAATAACACATACACACCGAGCGGGGGGAATATTTATGGAACTAAAAGAGAGCTTTAAAACACCATATTGTATAGCATGTTGAACTGAAAAAACAGAAAGGGTAAGGATCTCCAGTTGCAAATTAGAGAATTCATATTTGGGCTGTTCATAAAATCTTAAATCTTAAAAAGTATGGTCAGAGTCTTTATCCACATTTTACCTTTCATGGTCTAGAAGAAACTAAATTACTTTCAAAATTTCAGTTTTTTAATATTATTACTTGAGATAAGAACTTGTGTGTCCTAGGCTGGTCTCAGATTTGTTAAACAGCAAAGAATGAATTTTCTACTCTTCCTGCCTCATTCACCAAGTGCTAAGATTATATATTGACTCCCCAAGACCTGCTGACAAAGCACTGGATCACATCTAGGTCTGATGTTTGTTAGCAAGCAGCCCATCTGAACTATAGCCCTCCCCACTAATCACTTAAATATATATAAATGGAACCAGCATTTGTTTCTACTTTAGAGATATGATGATGATTAAATAAAATTGTTCAAAATATAGCATGGTATGGGTACATTGTAAACAATTTTCAGTAAGCAGTAGTACCCTTTATCTTGTCTGTTGGCATCTTTATGTCTTGGTTGCTCTGCTCAGAGTATCCTCTGACCACTTTTCTGTTACTCTCCTCTGAAGTCTATGATACGCCATTTGTTTTTAGACAGTCTTACTGTATTGTTTGCAGTGGGCTCACACTCATGTTCCTGCAACATTGCTGGTAGCTAGGATTACAGCTGAGTGCCACCATGCTCTCTTCTTTGTAGAGTATGCTTTACCTTCTTTTGTATCCTCTGCTTTTTTCTAGTTCAGATCTTTCACATCCGGATTACCCGATTAGTCTTTTTTTTTAAATATTTATTTTTTATTTTATGTGAATTGATGTTGCCTGCATGTATAACTGTAAGGGTGTCAGATCTTGGAATTACAGACAGTTGTTAGCTACCATGTGGGAATTGAACTCAGGACCTCTGGAAGAACAGTCAGTGCTCTTAACCTCTGAGCCATCTCTCCAGCCCCCCTCATTAGTCTTCTAATCCAATCTAAGAAACCTGCTGTACCCATCATCCTGAATTCCTGAACATTTATCTTTTTTAAAAAGACATTCTTTATGCAATTTTAAATTTCTTTGATTTTTCAAGTCATTTTGTCCTGTAGGATAGGTCAGACCTACTTAAATAAAATTGATAGCATACATAGTTCAGCAGCTTCTTGTCTTGTTGGTCTTTGAGATTTCTTTGCTAATAGGGCTCTTAGTCTTTTAAGATAGGGTTTTTCTATGTAGCCCTGGCTGTCCTGGAGCTGCTTTGTAGACCAGGCTGTCATCAAACTCACAGAGATTCGCCTGCTTCTGCCTCCTGAGTGTTGGGATTAAAGGTGTATGCCACCACTGCCCAGCTTCTCTGCTAAGAGGGCTCTTCTTATTCCTTAAAATTGGCTGGGGTCTTTTTCTGCTCCTGCTTCTCTGAAACCTTCTGTGATAATCTAATTCTCAAAATTCTTGTCAATAGGTTACTGATTTAAGCTGTTGAGTGCCCCCTCCATTGATGACCACATTTTAAAACTGTGTTTCAATATTAGGTATGCTTCCTGGTGATTCATTTGCTCCCATAGCTGTTGTATCTCAGGAGTGGTCTGTGGAAGCCTCAAACTCTCCACACTCAGAGTCCTTCATTTCTCCAGAAGTTTTAGAAACCCTACAGCCACCCACAGGTAAATCATTAACAGTTACTTTTTACGTTATTGGTCATGACATAATTTATCACAAAGCCCTCATTCTCTCAGCAGCTCATGCAGATAACAGGTAAACAAACTGACAGGGTGGAGTCATAAGTGCAGGCCCTAGACTCTACCCACAGCCACTTAGTCTCAAATAATCACCCAAAGGCTTATATTAATTACAAGCTGGTTGGCCTATGGCTCATGTGTATTACTATTTAACTCTTATACTTTAAGTTGACCCATATTTCTTATTTATGTTTAGCTACGTGACTTGGTACCTTTTCTCAGAGCAGCATTTTCATCTCTTGCTTTCTCTTGTGTCTCGCTGAGTCTCTGCTCTGCTCTTCTGATTCCCAGTATTCTCCTAGTCTGGTTGCCCTGCTTCTACTTCCTGTCTAGCTTCTTGACGAATCAGCGTTTAATTAAAACAATATTTATACTGACAAATATTGACAGTGTACAAGAGCAATATCCCACACCAACAGAGTGTCACTGTAGAATCCTGCCTTGGTCTGAAGTCACTATGTAGATTAGGCTGATCTCAAACTTCGGTTATGATTTATTTATTGATTATGTAACTGTTCCTTTATTCAAACATGTATTTTCTCCCTTGGCCAAGTCTACTTCACATCTTGTGTTCTTAGTACGCTTGATTATAGCCAAAAGGCCAAGAAATAGTCACTTGTCTTTTTAGCATCATTTTGTTCTTATAATGTTGAATTGTCAAAGCTCATACATTAACTCTGCAGCTTCTTAATTAGTATAATTTGATATTCATAAAAGTCACATATTCTTGAATAAATTTGATTTATTTGCTTTTTTCATAACTTAAAATTTTCTGGCTGTGACTTTTTTGTTTGGTTATATGTAAGTGCACCATATGTGTGCCTGTTGCCCACATATTGACCAGAAATTGGCATCAAATCCCTTGGAACTGGAGTTACAGATGCTTGTGAGCCACCATGTAAGTGCTGAAAATAGAGCCTGAGTCTTGAGGAAGAGCAGTCATCACTCTTAACTGCTGAACTATCTCTTTAACCCAGGAAGCAATTTTCTTTGTGGGGAGGGGGGAATGTTGTGTACCAGAAAAGTAATTTTTAAATTCAGGGTTATGAGTAGTTAATGCTAGATTTTATTTTTTTAATGATTTATTTATTTTATTTATTTTTTCCTTATCAATTTTGCTTGCATGTATGTCTGTGTGATGTTGTTATATCCCTTGGAATTGGAGTTGCAAACAATGAGCTGCCAAATGGGTGCTGGGAATTGAAACCATATCCTCTGAAAGAACAGCCAGTGCTCTTAACCTCTGACCCATCTCTAATCCTGCTAGGTCATAAATTTTTTTAAACTTATTTCTTTAGAGCTATCCAAGAAAATAGAAGTGGAATCAGTGGAAGAACAGCTTTCAACTGAAGCAGAAGAGAAGAGCACTGATGTGCTGCCATCTAGAGAAACAGAGGTATCTCTATCCATACCCATGTCACCAGGTACTGAAGCAGAAGTGGCCTTTGCTAAAGATGCAGAAGAGACCACCAAACCAGCTGTCATGCAGCCGTCCATTGAATCAGCTATTTTCCTGGCTGAGGACATGGAACTACTTGTAGGAACAGAGGCGGCCCCTGTTAAGGATATCACATTGCCTACAGAAGCAGTATATTTGACCAACGATATGGCATCTCCTACAGAAACTGAAATGGTCCCAGGCAAGGATGTAACACTGCCCAAAGAAAAAGAGATAGCACTTCCAATAAAAATGGACTTGGTACCACCTAAGGATATGGTACTTCCCAAAGAAACAGAGCTAGCCCCAGTCAAGGCCATAGTTTTACCTGCAGAAATAGAAGAAGTGGCACCGGCAAAGGATAATCAATTTTCTATGGAAATACCTTCGGCTGAGCAGATGAACTTGTCTTTAGAAACAGAGGTGGGCCTGACAAGGGACTTGGCAATGCCCTCAGACACCCTGATGGTCTTGACAAAGGATGTAACATTGCCCTTAGAAACAGAGAGATCTCTGGTTAAAGACATGACTCCACCTCTAGAAAATGAAATGACCTTGGATAAGGAAATGGTTCCACCCACTGAAACAAAATTGGACCTGGTCAGAGATATGGCTCCACTCCCAGAATCAGAAGTGTCTCTAGGCAAGGAAATGGTTATACTTCCAGAAACAAAGGTGATTGAGTTCAACAATTCAACTCCTATTTCAGAAAAAGAAATGGCCTCAGTAAAGAACATTTCTCTGCCTCCAGAAACAGAGGCTCCCCTGGCTGAGGATGCTGTCCTGCCCTCAGGAACAGAATTGACCCTGGACAACAATGTGACTCCAGCCAAGGATGTCGCACTACCCTCAGAAACAAAAGCAGCAGCAGTTCAAATTAAAGACAAGGAAAATGCACAGATCCTAGAAGAACTAAGTGAAGACTCCCAGTTAGAATCTGTCCAGCACAAGGGGCAGACATCAGTACCTCCTTGCATGACTCTACCTGGTATGGGCTCTTCTTTTTCCTCAGTGTTCTATTTACTAAGATACAAACTAAGGAACAAGTGTTCTGCCTGGTAAAATACAGCCTCACTGCTTTATAGGTCCACATACAGTTCCTCCTCATCAGTGTTCTCACCCTCTCCTTGCTCTTGACAGCTAGTTCCATTGTGTTCATCCTTGCTTTTCTTCCAGATAAATGAGGCAGTAAGACAAGACCCACAAACCACCATTACCTCATCTACATATCTTGTATCTGTTTGCACTACTCTGCCTATCTCCTGTCTTTATGGCTAAACTGTCTTCTCTTAAGTAAAGCCAAGCCTCTCCTCACATGGCAGCAAGGCTCATCCCCTTAAGTATATGTTACCCAGCCTTCATTCTCTTTTCAGGTACACATTAATTAACTCTCCTTTCCATTGGATCATTCCCTCCAGCTTTCAAAAGCATTAGGTTTGTGTGTGTGTGTGTGTGTGTGTGTGTGTGTGTGTGTGTGTGTGTGTCTCTTTAAATGGTGCTGGCAAATGTCTCACTGTGTATCAGCCAATCAACCATTAAGCCTGATGACCTAAGTTCAATTACGGGTACCTGCATGATGAATGGAGAGAACCAACTTCCAAACTGTTCTCTGTTCTCCAGATATATGCTGATCTCTTTAAAAAAAAAAAAAAAAAAAAAAAAAAAATTGCACACACACACAAAATGCTCCTCCACATAAGATTAAATAAAAATTAATTTTAAAGAAGGAAAAAAGCAGGGAGCCCTTTGGCTCTGACTTCCAACGTTTCCTCCAGTTTGCTGTTCTTTAGTATAGGAGAACTCTCTAAAACATGTAGTCTCATCTCCCCTTTATGGCAGATAAAAAAAATAGTTGAAGTACTATTTCTCTGAAACTTACATGAATTTTATTATTACGTTTAGAAACAGTCAGAGCTGCAGACCAAAAGTCTAACTTGCTAATAGATGAAGTTACTCCGTTAGAGAACTTAGAGCAAAAGGAAACTTTTGGCAGCCAGCCTTCTGAGACTTCTGAACTTTCTTCAGGTAAGTTGAGACTCCTTCAAATATTGATTGCAGTTAGGAGTGATGGGATAATGATGGTGCATATATTGCTTGGTTCCTGTGTTGTGTGTTGGTGATTATTAGCAGTACAGTTTATGAAGTGAGCTTTCATCAACATAATCCATTTCTTCAGGCAGAAAGTGAGTTTTTTATATTTATACTGTTTTGTCATTGAGGATACTAAACTGTAATCTGGTAGAGCTGTTCACTATTCTGCCAGGTTTCCAGCTTGTTATTTTAATTTCAGTTTAATCAACTACTTTTGTAAGGTAAAGATTTTAAGTGTCTTACTGTTTTATAAGTATATCTGAAAAAGTTTTTTGATCTGAGTTGATGGTTTATTTGTACATTGTTCTGCCTACACCCCAGAAGAGGGCACCAGATCTTACTCTAGATGGTTGTGAGCCACCATGTGGTTGCTGGGAATTGAACTCAGTACCTCTGGAAGAGCAGCCAGTGCTCTCAACCTCTGAGCCATCTCTCCAACCCCTGAGTTGGGTTTTTGATTATCCCAGCTAAGGATGAAAAATGTTTTGGAAAAGAGTTTTTTTGAATGAATGCTGTGAAAATAGACTACTTAAATGAACCACTAAACTTTCTTTTTAGAAATGATGACTTGGAATTTGTTGTTAAGAATTTTAGCCAAGTTCATGTATTACAGGTACCATTCCCTCACAAGGTAAACACGTTTGCAGACCCAGTGACCGCAGGTCAGCCCGGGGAAGGCCTGCCAGGGTTACTCCTGAGCTGCTGGAAGGTTCTCCTTCATGGAAGACTGTTGATCCCAGGCTGGGCCCCTACCCTTTGTCTGAGTTGGGTTTGGTCTCTGGTTCATCTTCCTGTGGTGAACATGGGAATCAAAGGAAAAGTATTCATGCTGAATTCTTAGTACCCCAGAGAGATCTTGGCAGGGAGGCCAGGGATCTAGAAAGCATGCCAATGATACTGAAGAAAAAGAAGAAGAAACCAAAGCAGAAGAGATATCCTCAGTCCTGGGCTGGGGGACCTTGGGATGACAATGCAGTTGAGCCCAAAGATGAACCTGTTGCACCTGGGCCCTTGAAATCAAGTGTTGGCCCCGGCCAGCCTACAACTGTGGGCACAGAATGTGCCCCTGTATCCAGACAAGTCTTGAAGTGCAACTGTACAGAGACACACAACATTACTTCATGTGCAGAACAACCTCCTGAGACTGTGGCAAATGCTCAGCTCAAGCTGAGCATAAAGGAAGTGCACAGAGGTAACAGCTCAGTGCCAGAGACCCAAGGTGAGAACTTGCTACAGCATAAGAAACACAGATCCTCAGTTACGTCACACCTGAAGACTTTAGTGGATGCAAGCAGGGCAGCAGGCCCGTCCAGTGCAGAACAATCCTCAATAGACAGTGCTGCAAACAATGTGACAGCTCTCCTAGGGGGTTGTTCCCCTGCATTAGACCAAGAGAATATTAATTTAGTTCCAAAACCTATAACAGAAACAGCACAATTAAATTTGACCCTCACTTCAACAGCAAACAATCCACTAGAAGGCAATGGAGACAGTAAAATGAGTAAACTGCAGATGTTTCCTGATAGAGTTAAAGATGTTAAAGAACTAAAACCAGAGACATCCCCTAAGCAAAGAGAAAGAACCAGCCTGTTTGCTTCTAAGGAGCTGAAAGACCAAGAGTTAATTCAGGCTCTTGAGCTAGAGAGTGAGCCCTTTAGGAGAATGCGGGGTGACAGCAAAAACAGGAAGGGAAGGGGTCCTGGGAAATTCAGAGCAGGCTCGGGGAAGTTAGGAGCCACATCTGAGATGTCATTCCTTCTGAACCGGGAGGAGGAGGAGGAGAAGAAGAAAAGAGCTGTTCCTGTGCCGACCGAGCCAGTCCCTGAACCTGGAATAGTGAGTACTGAGGCTCCAAGAAGAGGGCAAGGTTTGGATTCTTCAAAGCAGCCAGAGTCTATTACTGATCTCACTGAGGCAATGGTGAGAGTGACCAAAGACATAGCTGATGCTGCTGTGGGAAGTACCACACAGCCATTGATCCCCTTGGAAACTGGGTCAAGCTTGACTCAGACTTCAGATGCTAGGATAGAAGGAAGAGCTGAGGTTAAAATTGCAGGCATCAGTAACCAGAGCAAGGAAGGGAAGTGTCCTTGGATAGATCATGAGTCAACTCCCTGGATTTCTGAAAAGACTAAAAAGAGAGGCAGTGAAGGCAGAAACAAAAAGTTTAGAAATAATTATTCTGCACAGCCCAGCAAAACAGAGGGCAAGGGGGAGATCACCAGCCTGCCTTGTATAGAGGACGACAGTGATGATACCAATACAGTCCATAAAAACAGGGAATTAGGGCAGACATCTCCTAAAATACAGGAGCCTTTGTTCTCCCACACACCCACAGTGGAAGCTGCTGACAAAAAGAGTAGGAATGTTGAGTCTAATTCTGTTGAACTCGGGGTTCTCGTTGAGAATAAAACAAATTCAGTCCAAGGTTCTACTATTACTACTGAACCAGCTGCCATGGTGACAGATGGGAGCTCCCAAGACCCAGTCTGGGGGTCGGGATTTGTTCCCTCAGTAGAATCTGCAGAAAACAAGACATGTGTAGCCAAAGAACACACTACAGTGGCCGACAAACTCAGTAAACGGAGTCATGATGGGAAATGTAAAAAAGTTAAAAATAGTTTTCCCGAGAGCCACAGTTTGGAGATTAGGACAGATACAACAAAAATACACATTCCCATGGAAACCACGGGAGACTGCAGAATGGAAGGAATGGGGTATATGGATGAAAATAGAAATGTTACATTTACCTCTGGGGGAGCACTGTCAGGGGCTGTGGAATCAGCAGGCTGTGAAACACTGCCCTGTTCTCCTACTCCTCATGGAGTGAAGGAAGATGAATCCTTCCCTGACACTTCTAGAAAAAGTGGGCAAGAGAAATTCCTAGCTCAAAATCCCAAATTAGTACTACAAGATACATGTAGCAAGGATGGAGTCCAGGGTCAAGAAAGGTCCCAGCCTCCCTCTGCTACTGTGCCCTCTACTAGCACAGAAGTTGTTCCTGGGACTTCTACAGAAACCCAAGGAAAGTTTAACTGTCATGAAGATCATTCTCTTAAGAATAAAGGTGAGCTTTCAGATTGCAGGAAGAATGAAGTAGGGCTAATCCCTGAAAGGCATGAGATAGGAGAATCTGAGTTAGAGCAGCAGGAGTCCTCTACACATTCAGCACAAGGACACTTTCTTCCTGGTTTGCCCACAGAAAGCCAGAGCCTGCCAGAAGAGGTCAGAGTCCTAGAAACACGTGCAGATAGTGGCAGTTTGTCAGCATCTCTAGTGAACCAAGAGCAAAGAACTGAGAAAGACGCTGCACCAATTCAAAACCCTAACCCTCCAAGAAGTAAGGCACAGGAATTCAGTCAGTCTGAGGACCAAAATGAGAGAGAGAGAGATTCTAAGGGCTCATATAGTTTGGAGAAAAAGGTAAATACCATTTGTTTGTCTCCAGAAAATGAAAGAGATAAATTAAAGGAAACTAGTGTGTCTTGTGAAGTCACAAAATTGGATTGTGTTGCCATGCTAACAGAACAGTCTGATTTCTCATGTGGCAGTGTTGAGGGAGAAGGTAAATTAGTGGTGACTGCTTACAAGGACTCCCAAGTCCCACAGTTGAAAGGTAAAGGGATGGACGCTCCTCAGAAGATGATGGAGATATCTGAACTGAAGGTGCTGAGTGGCAGGAGGAAGGAAGACAAAAGCAGAATGGCTGAGCCACTGAAAGGCTACATGAGACCTACGAAGTCTCGAGGATTCACCCCACATTTGCCAAAGTCTGCAAGCCAAGAAAGAGAAAAATCCAAGCTGCTCAAATCCAGTGGTATGACCCTGCCGTGGGAAACGTGTGTGCTTTGGCTTTTGGTCGGCATCAGAAAAGCAAACAGCCTTGCCTTGGTTCCATTTAGACTCTAATCATCCTTGTTGGTCATTGGTTTGTTGGCATGAAACCCTGTAACTGCTACTTTTTTTTTTTTCAGCCAAGGCATGCCCTTTGTTCCGCTTGAGGAGACTGGTAACTTGGTTGCATGCCTTTTTAATGCAGCACTGAATCTTATGTTTTATGGGAAATTTTGGGGGAGTGTTGCAATCCTCCTTTTCTTATGTTGTATATCCTATGTGTAAAGTTTTAGGCAAAGTATCAATCCTTATTTGGTGTAAATACTTACAGGAAGAAAATCATGATTTATATAAAACTTGGTATTTTTTATTCTTTTTAGTATATAAATAGTTCAAGTTAGTGGGAATAAATATCCAAATTGCTTTTACTTCAAATGAAAATTACATGCATTTATACTAGTAGCGTTAGTTTTGGCAGGTGCAGACTTCATGTTTCTAGTAGTGGGAAGTGCTCTCTTAAGGTAGGAGAGGCTGGTTAGACTAGTTATGCTGCTATGACTCCCTTTGGTCAATAGTTGCATGTGGATTAGACTTTGAGGCACAGCTTGTGTGTATCAGGCTGCTTATAAACATCACCTATGATGGTAAAATTCCTCCCAATTTTGCCCTTTGGGACTTTAGTAGGTAATTAGAATTAGATCATGATGATTTTTTCTTTAAGATTTAGAGATTAGGGGCTGGAGAGATGGCTCAGAGGTTAAGAGCACTGACTGTTCTTCCAGAGGACCTGAGTTCAATTCCCAGCAAAACCACATGGTGGCTCACAACCATCTATGATGAGGTCTGGTGCCCTCTTCTGTAAAACTGTATGCATAATAAATAAATAAATCTTTAAAAAAAAAAAAAAAAAAAAAAAAAAAAAAGATTTAGAGATTAATCATGTGTGCTTGGTTTGTCTCCGCCCCCTTGTCATGGCTTCCCTAAACCTAACTTTAAAAATATTTCCTTGCGTTTGAAGTTTTTCCAGCCAACAGTGCTTTCTTAACCAGTTTGCATGATCCATCTACTAACTTGAGAAATTTAAAAACAACAAAAACACCAGTTGGGCCTGGTAGCCAGTTAGGCTTGTGCAGAAGCTTTGTTATAAGATTGTGTTGTGCACGGTTTGGACTTGTCCTTGTGGGGAAAGCTTGTGCTGTGCATGAATAAACACCTTCATTGAAATACTTGTGGTTTGAGAAAGGATACACATGCTATTTTCATCTTTCTGCTTTTATTTTTTTTTTCTTTTAACAAAGCAGCAAAAAGTGAAATAGAATAGCATGTAGAGAGCATTCCAGAATTCTACATAATTTAGTTTTATCAGTAATTAAAAGGTAACAACAAATTTTGGGAGAGCCCAGCCAGGATTTCCAAAGAAATGTTCAGTGTTTGCAGAGAATTCTAGAAAGCAGGTTTGTTTTTAGTCAGAACCCACAGAGCTCTCTGGACCCTGATGCGTCCTTCCAGGCTCAGTCTTGTGTTAGGAGTCACCTTGCAGAGTGGCTGAGGGGAGTGTAATGAGTATTGAGCAATATTTATTGCTGCTTCTTTAAATCCTAACAATTGCTACCTCTAAGAACAATAGATAATTTTTGAGTAGTTAAAAGGTTTGATCCTTGGTCTGGAGAGATGGCTCAACAATAAAGAACACTGGCTGCTCCTCCAGAGAGGACCCTTGTTCAATTCCCAGCACCTACATGGTGGCTCACAACTGTCTATAACTCTAGTTCTAGAGGATCAGATACCTTTGTACAAATACGCACAGAACAAAGTTAAATAAAATCTTAAAAACAATCAAACAAACAGAAAAGATTTATCCTGAGCTGGGCACCCTCCGTCACACCTGTATTTCAGCATTTGGAAGATGAGGTAGGAGGATCAGGAGTTTAAGGCCTATCATAGATACATAAGATCCTGACAAAAAAAAGTTATAGTCATTTCTAAAATTCCCCAGAGTTACTAATTTTTAATTGATTAACACATTGACAGGGTACAAAGGAATAAGTGTGGCCACACTTTTTTCTTTTTTTTAACTTTATTTACTTGATTTGCCTTGGTGTTTGCCTGGAACTGGGAACTGGAACTACAGACAGTTGTGAGCTGCCATGTGGGTGCTGGGAATCAACATGGCAGCTCCAGAAGAGCAGTCAGCACTCTGAACAGCTGAGCCATCTCTCCATCCCCGGCCACACTTATTTCTAAGGCAGGGAGGGTCTTCATATAGTAGTCATGGGACTGGAGGGAGTAGGCTGTGTGTAGCTGTCAGGCAGGAAAACAAACTGGCAATGCAAACCCTGTTCAGTGTGACTCAGTGACCAGTTTATTGCACATTTAGATGCACTACAGTTTGGAGAAAATGTTTCCTGGTATAATATAGTACCTGGTGCTCAGTTACATCAAAACTCAAAAGTGTATGCCATGTCTTCCAAGAAGATGAGTTCTAGAAATAGGCTAGATACCTGTATTAGCTTAAGGCCAAAGGAAGGAACTGGCCTGATCAGTCATACATATAGTGTAGAGTCATTTAGGCTATTGGCCATCTCTGCTCCTGGTTGGAGAAGCTTGGAGTTTTATCAGCCTGGCTATGGTCATTTAGATCACTAGATATCCCTGGTCTTGGTTGTGAGAGCTTGATATGCTCTGGCCCAAACCTTCCTGCTCCAAACACTGGGAGGTCTGAAACTATGACTAGATGGCCTCTGTCTCAATGCTAGAGTTAGAGGCACATACCATCATGCCCTGTGTGCTCTGATGTTTTATCCATGGCTAGTAAAATTAGTCTTAGTAACTTTTACCATTGCTCTTCACTGTGAGTCATTCATGCTTACTACTGTCTTCCAGACTGTTGACTTCACCTATTTTGACTCCATTTGTCTTGTCAAATGGTGTTACACAGTGGGTTTCAATCGTTGGTCAGTATAGATATGAGTGGCGTTAGTAAAAAAAAAAAAATTATTGCTGGGTGGCATGATGGCTCAAGCAGTTGCTTGCTACTTTGATAAATGACTTGAATTTGATTTTCAGACCCTACATGGTAGGAGAGAACTGACTTGTCCTGCAGGTTGTCCTAATCTCCACATAAATGCTGTAACATGGGTGTGTATACAGACAATAAATAAAACTAGTGCTCACCTGATATTGGTGAGTAAATATTACCTATCTGGTTAGTCACAGAATGAAAGATGTGTTTCTGTCTGTCTGTGTGTGTGTGTGTGTCTGTCTGTCTGTCTGTCTGTCTGTCTGTCTCTCTCTCTCTCTCTCTCTCTCTCACACACACACACACACACACACACACACACACACACACACACACACGAAGATACTATATATTTTACAGGAGATTCTCAAGATTATACAGAGGTATAGAAGAGTTAAATTCTGAACCCAAGTCTGATAGACTCTGAAGTGTTATTCTTTCCCTAGGAGAATTTCATATAAATTGTAGGTCCTTTACAATGAAAAGATGGATGACAATCAGTAACCATATCATTTTTGGGGTTTTTTTGTTTCTTTGTTTGTTTGCTTGTTTTGAGTTTCCCTGTGTAACCCTGGCTAACCTGGAACTCAGAGATTTGACTGCCTCTCTTGTCTTCTGGCATTCAAGGTGTGTCTTACCCTGCCCAACATATTTTTAGTTTAATTTAGTTTAGGTTAGAATTAATTCTGAGCCCTTCACTCTGTCCAGTATTTTTCATACTAAGTTTGTTTCATTTACTGATGTATTATTCTTTGCATTTAGTATAGAGTTTTACATGTATTTTAAATTTATCTTCTGCTAAAGTGAGTCTTTTTGGAAATGAGGAAAGAAAATTTCTCCTAGTGTTCTGTTTTCCTTCTTTTTAATTTTCATGTCACCTTCAAGTTTGGGGAAACTTCAGCAAAAGGTTTCTTTACATACGATGCATATTGTTCTAGGCAGGAAAGATTTATGGATGAGTCTCAGGAAACAGGTTTAAGGTACCACCACCCTTAAGGGGGAAGCATAAGTTTGGAAGGGAAGGTATTTCATGTGGGCTATAGTATATACTTCTCACTAGCTGTTTCCCTGGAAACCAAGTAGAGCTGAGTGACAGTGCTCTATGGGGACATAGAGCTGTGAGTGGGACAGTTGGGGACTCCTATAGATAGGCCCTTCCTTGCCATGCTGAAGCCTGTGTTTCCTTTATCTGGCTTTGCCTCTTTTTCTTCAGTTTGCTAGAGCTCATCAACTGTTTGCCAGCAGCTGGGAATGTCAGTTTGTGGTGGGAAATTGTCTTGGTGTGAAACTGGAAGTAATTTATAAACCCAGAATTTTAACAGTTTTAAGGCTCTTATACATAAATAAAATATGCTCAGCAGATTAAAAAAAATTGTAATCTTAGGAGTTACTACTATTTCACAACTAGAGCAACATCCATTTCATAACCTTTTCTCAAGGGCTGCCCTTTGTGGTGTGCCTCTCCTTGTGCTGTCTTCGACTCACCTCTCTGCCTGCCTGCTGTTCTGGTTTTCTTGACAGTCAGTCTCTCCTTGCAGCCCACATTGGCCTTAACCCGGATACCTTCCTTCCTCTTACCTCCGAGCAGTGCTACTCTGCCCAAGTTGCCCCCCCATGTTAGTGGAATTTACTGGGATTCTATATCATACAGCTATAAAAAGCTATCATGTATTAAAATTTGCTTTGCCCAGCGCTATTGTAAACTTTCTGTAACTCTCAGCCCTCAAACAATCCCACTTGGCTTGTACCACTATCATGTTAGAAAGAAAACCTCTAAATAGGTTTCTAAATGTCCGTTATCTTTATTGATGTGTGGATAAATGTGAGCTGGGGACTGAACATACATGCAATTCTCCAACATAGAAATAAAAGTTTCATTTTTATATATCCCCTTACAAAAGATACTAGTATATTTTTTCTTTGCCATGTTGAGGGTAAAAGCCTAAGCTACAAGTTGGCTAGATAAACACACCATAATTGAGGTATTATGCTTAACAAGGTCCATCACATTCTCTCACCTTTCACTTTTACTCTCTGGCTGACATATCATCAGGCAATTCAAGAAACATGGCAAAAATAAATTTCATTAAAGTATGAAGGTAGACAGTTAGTGTGACTTTTGTTTGTTTTTGTGTGTGTGTGTGTGTGCGACATAACTACTGGAGACAGATCATCTCATCTATGAACAAATTCAAAGTGTTGCTCTTTGAACTGTTTAGCAGTGGTGGTTGTTTGTATAAGTTTACACACAAGTTAACACTTGCTGCTTTGCAAATGGTGGACATACAGTATGATTTGGGCCTGTTGGTATTACCATGCATTCACTCAACACATGTCAAATGAGGTTATTGCCATGTTGTAAAAGATAAGCGTAGGTGTTGTGCTGTACAGATGCAAGCTGATCTCTGTGAGTTCAAGGCCAGTCTGTCTACAAAGCAAGTTTCAGGACAGCCATGGCTGTTAAACAGAGGAATCCGATCTAAAAATCCAAAACCAAATAAACAAAAAAGTAAACAGTAAAATATATCTTGAATTCTTCAAGGAATTCCAGAATAGGAAGATAAAAGACTAGTGAGAAACATGAGCCATTCAATATAGTAATGAAGAAGAAAAAAAGACTGAGTTCCTGTAGAAAAGCAGAGTCTGAGTGAGTCAGGAAATGCTGCCAAGACTTGCTGAGCAAAGCATTTGAGGAGTTTGAGTGATGACTTAGTGGCATGCAGTTGCATGATGTATTTGAGGAAGTAGCAAATGCTGTCATTTGATTTGCAGAAAAGTTATTGGGAAATCTCTGAAGCCTTTTAAGTAAAGATTGGGGAAAAGAAGATAAATTCCTAAAGGCTGGAGGGAGTTCTGTGTGCCTCCACAGATTGGGGGGGGGGGAGATCTTAAATTACCCTGGAAGTAATTGGTGGATAGAGTTGTGTTTGTCTGGTTTTAATTGGGTCATTTTCTTTTCCTTTGGTAGAGGCCATGAGAAGTTCAGGATATTGCTTGAAAGAAGGACATTGTCCTTCTTGGTAGTTTCCATTTACTTCATTTTAGTGGCTTTGAGTTTACATAAATCAAATTACTAACTTTTTTCATTCTGTCTGTTCACTTCCCAACTTTTGAATGTTAATCATTGAGAATCATGATGTTCTTGAGTTGAACATGTACTGAGATATGTTCCTAAAATTCAGTAAAATATGGTTTTGAATATAGACATGTGTAAATATTATTATATCTAAGTAAAAAAAAAAACTGATTGCAACTTTAGCCTTCGGCTTCTAATAGTAAAAGGTGCTATCAGTGATGGTAATGAAAAGGAAGGAACAAAAGAGCCAGCTTTTGAGAGTACTTGAAGGCTGCTTCGATTACTAACTTTCATTGCAGTGATAATTTATTAGGATGGTTTCCTGGAGACAATAACAGAACAGTTGGACAATCTGGAGTATAGTGTTGCCTTGGTAACTAATGAAAATTCAGAGAAACCAGCCATGAAACATAAAAAAATTCAAGGCCCTGAACAGGTTAAATATCAACACCAGGCACAAAAGACAGAAACATCTGCCAGTACATCTGGTGGTACCAACTCTCTTGGAGTTTTGCCATGACATTGTATATCTGACCAAACAGTCTTAGAAACTGGGCCATGTACTTTATCAGACTTAACCTGAATAAAATAGAACCTCAAATTATATACCCAAATGGATTGCACATCACTAGTTCTTGGACTGGGGCTGGTGCTCAGTAATACACCTTGAGTTTGAGGCTCCAGGTTCAAATCACAGTATTGAAAAAGAAGAAGAAAAAAAATGTGCCAGCTTTTGAGAGTAATTGAAGGGTGCTTTAATGATAGGGGAGATCAGATTAAATGATCCAGAAACATTGCCGCTCACCTATTCTCTACTAACTTTGCTTATTGGTTTAGTTTAGACAGTCTTACTCCAGAGCCCTGGCTGTCCTGGAACAGTGTGGGCCGGCCAGGCTGGCTTTGAACTCAAAGAGATCTGTCTGCCTCTGCCTCCATAACACTTTTACAAGAGACTTTTATTTTTCATCTACCTCTTTGCTGGTCACCCATATGGCAGGTCATCTTCCCTCCCAAGGAGTTCTTAGGGGAGGCTTATGAATGAAAGATTACCATGTAGTTCTTAAATCTTTAGGAAGAAGAAGAATTTTGTGAAATTCTGAAGGAGTAGTATGTTTGAGGCCATCTTAAGTTCATGAGTCCCTGTTTCAAATACATATTAAACTATATTTCTTTGCTAACTAAGGAAACATTAAAATGGAGAGCAAGAACTAAGCTTGATGGTAAATAATACTCAAGATTATCTCTGGCCTCTAGACCTACTCATGTCTCCCTCCTAAAGTAAATAAGATGGGCCAGTATGATGGCACAGACTTTTAGTCCTAAGATTGAGAAGGTAGGTGCAGACTGATTCTATGAGTTCTACACCAACCTGGCCTATTATATCTAGCAAGTTGCGGACCAGCCCAGGCTATGTAGTAAGACCATTTCTAAATTGAGGGAGGGCAGTAGTATATAAATAATAAACTTGAAAAGGAAGAAATAAGGAGATAGCTCACTCAGGAAGAGTTTGCTTTGTATGCATGAATTTGATCCCCAGAACCTGTGGGAAAATGAGCAAGGTGAAGTGTCCCTGCAATTTCAGTGCCAGGGAGGTAGAAGCAGGAGGACTTTGGAGCTCACTCACTGCTCAGCCAGTCTAACCTAATTAGTGACCTTCCATCTAGTAAGAGCCCATCTCAAAAGAGGTAGATAGTGTTCCTCAAAATACTACTCAAGATTATCTCTGGTTCCTGGACCTACTCATGTGTCCATGCACAAATGTTTTTATGTTTTCTAAAAGAACAGTTGGGCTGGGAATGTGTCTTAAGTGGAACAACATTTGCTTGGCTTACGCAGGATGCTCTGTTTGATACCAACACTAGAGTTGAGGGTATTTTTTTCAAAAAATCTGTCATCCAGTAAATAAGATAAACTCTTATTCAGTGGTATAGGAAGACAGGCTGTCAGAAATGAGGCCTTAGCTTTCCCTTGTATTTCACTTTTTGATTGTGGGTAGAAAACTTTAAGGGGGGAGTCACTGTTGATAAAATGAAGGGAACAAGTTATAAGGTGTTCAGTATCCCATGTACACATTTTCAGTGTCTTTGCAGTCCTGCTTTTATAGAATATTTTGGAAGGAATTCAGGGAATGAGATTTTTTTTTTTAAGACAGTTAGATTTTGAGAGTTACCCCCTTTTTGTTAATTATAAAATTAGGTCTTAAGTGCATCATGGCCATTGTGGGGTGTTTTGGGGGGATACTAGTTGAAGAAGCCTTAATAAACTAAATAAAGGTAAGAATAATTGAACTCTCAGTACCAAGTTTCCATGCCAATGTTTTTCTGTAGGCATTTGATATAGCCCACTGATGGCCACTGTATTCAGATATTTAGACATAGTTCTACCTCATTGTCATGAGGCAGATGGGCTATTCATAATCCAATAGCAGGTAGGCTATTGGATGTACTGGCTACTAGAACCTCAAGTTAAAAAAGAATCATAAGATCTGAGTTCTGTGAAACTGGGAGTGAAGAGGTAATAGGAACCGCAGAACTCAGTGTACCAAACATGCATATAAGAGATGCACAGGGATTTCAGAAATACTGCACATTTGTTCTCAAACCACAGAATGTGACTTTTTTTTTTTTCATTTTTGAATTGAGGCAGGGTCTTAAGTATATTTTCTATGCTAGCTTCCCACCTTAGCCACCTTAAGATTACAGGAATATATATATATACTTTTTTCTAAAGTTCCTTTTTAGATTTCTAAGAGTCTATTTCACAGGATTGTGTTAGGATAGGAAGTGAATTACAAGCCAGACAACAAAATCAGCTTTGTTCCAAGCAGTTGTAATAGTGTACTATACAACATCTTATAGTATAAGGTGGTCTCTCCCAGTCTAGGAATTTTGTTGGATGCTCATTCAGTCCTAAACATAAGATTTGTAAGCTACGAAAGGAAGTACAAGGGATTGTACCTGTTAATTGGGAGCAATGGGTAGGAGAATCTCCAAGCCACAGATTTGTCCCTGAGAACAAAAGATAAAGTGTTGTTCAGGATGTTTGCATAGTCAGGCCTGGAAAGAGCAGAGCTAGTACAGGAGGAAGCACCCAGCTCATGGAAGGAACCAAGAAAAAGTGTGATTCACAGATGGACTTAAGTTTTTGTTATTGTAATACATGTCTAAAAGCCCTGTACAGTGATGCCTTTGAGAGAGAGTCCCTTATTATTAGAGCCCAGGCTGGCCCCAAATTCCCATTGATTCTGCCTCCTAAGTACTAGGATTAATGTTGTGCACCACCAAGCCTAGCATACTGCTGTCTTTAAGCCCTTCCTTAAACTCCCAGTACAGATACCATGGGTCTTTGTGGATCCTACCCAAGTCATGCAAGAAACAGAAATAGAGACAGTTGGTCTGGCAAAGTGGCTCAGTTTCAAAAACGTCTTATAACCTGAATTTGATCCCTGGAACCCACATGGCTGAAGGGAACCAACTCTTGAGTTGTATGGTGAGTTCACACACATTCCCTAAATAGAGAAGCAGAGACAGCTTTCCCAAGAATGGGAGTGGGCAGTGAGCTGAGGAAAGGCAGATACTCAAAAGCCACAAGTCAGTTTTTGAAAGAATTTGATCAGCTGTTGTGACAGCAAAACCCACCCACCCTTCCTCTAAGGAGTAAATGCTTCAGTCTTAATTTTACTTTAAGGTGTTTTCTTTAAGTGCAAATTTGAGCAATTTCCTGAAATCATTCTTACTCAGGGCTTATAGCTGAGGATTGGCAAATGAGTCTTGCTTATTTTTAAAACAGTTTTTTTGAGTGGGCGAATTTGCAGGCTAGGCATAGAATCAGTTAAGTGGATGTGTGGGTACATGTGTATCTATATCAGTGAAAGCTGAAATAATTACTATCCTCAGTGCCTGGATTGGCACCATACTGTATTTTAAATTATAGAGCTAAGCAGTGCGAGCTGGCAGGAAATTCTATTTACAGATTTAACAAACAGTGGCATTCTCTTTCTTTTTTGTTCATTCTTCTTTTCACACCTGGTAAACACATTTAGCACTCAACTGCTTGAGGAGAAAGGGGGATTGGGAGAAATTTAGAGCTTACCATAAATCCCAGGAACTTGCTGTGATGTCACTGCAAGCTCCGGGTAATCGTGGGTGGTGTGAGAGCTTCAAGAGTGAGTGGGGGAGCAGTGGAAGAGACAATGTCGATTCCAGACAAGCAGCCAGTCGCTCTCACTGCTGCGTACGACCAGCTCTCCAAAGGCAAGCCTTTAGAGTACCGAATGGACTCCCCAAAAGAAATCAATCAGACTGGATTTGAATGGCAGCGGACAGAGGGTAAACTGAATGAAATCGGGCTGAATGTCAGCATGGATGGGCAGCTGAAAGACGGGCTTGTGAAGAATACCAGCTTCCTGGAGCAGAATAATAAGCTTTGCTTTTTTGAGGGGAAACTAGACAAAGAACTCAACATCGAAGAGCCTAATAAGGCATATCAAGCAACCTCCGGTCACCTTGAGAGCAGGTATGTGATTTCAGAAAGCTGCCATCCCTCGGAGGGGAACTTAGTACACCAGAAGACTGCTGAGTTCCGCCTGGGACTCACAGAGGGGCAAGACAAAGCAGCTGTAGATGAGGGGAAGGTGGCAAGGAAGAATGGACTAGAGAAGAAGAGCCAGTCAGATCTGAATTTTTCTTGTGCTGCTAACACCCCCTCTCAATATGGTAAGGAGCAGGAAACCAGTGCTTGGAACCCCACCTTTCACTCAGTGGCTCAGAGCTCTCAGGTCTCAAGGGCGACAACTCCAGAAAAAGAGAATGGCTCTGTCTCCAGCTGCCCGGCAATTGGGGTGATGAATGATAACTCTCAGCAGCCTAATAGTCAGTCCGCACTACTGGTAGCTATCACCCACCCAGCCCCCACTATCGAGCATTCGCCCATCACCAGTCCACCAGTCACTATGGTAGAATTTACTCAGGACAGTTTGAATGCAGGCTTTTACAGCTCAGGCCAGAATAAGGAGTTGGAGAAATTGAGTTCTACCGAGGAGGGGCCTATGCTTGGCCAAGGCCCCCAACCGAAAAAGGCAATGCGCAGAGCCCTGTCTGAGAGTTACCACCTCTCCGTACCCCCAGCTGTGAACCTTGCTGATAAGTACCCTGAGCTGCCTGCCCGAGAGGAGCTTCCTTCTGGTCCGTTGCCTCACATCAGTAGCCCAATGCCAAGCCCTGTACCCAGAAAACTGGGAGTGCCTGCCATGAGGCGCTCCATGACAGTGGCCGAGGAACAGTCAGCTAGCTGCAGATTGAGTACTGGGGAACTGCCCAACCTGCCTGCTCCAGAGGTACCTACTCTTTTAACCTTTGAGGAACCAGTGGCCAAGAAGAGAGAACTGATTCACCTCAGCAACGACAGCAGCTCTGGGAAGAAGGCACTGGATACTTCTGAGATATATCTCCACAGTAAGCTGGAGCAGATTCCCGAAGGAAGCAGCCAGGGCAGGGGACAGGAGGATGCTAGTGAGACAAGACTTGATTCATGTCCCTTCATCTGCCAGGGAAGTGAGAAACAGCCAGCACAGGCAGCTCTGGCAGGGAAGAAAGAAATTGAGGTCACCGCAGCCCAGAGCACTCCATCGTTGCTGTGCAGAGAAACCCCACGTGATGGTATGTTTCTAAATTCTGCCTCCACTGGGAACCAGCAGACAGTGAGGAAGGAGCCAAAGCAATAGGCTACCGACAGGAGCATCAGCAGCTTCCTTCCTCCTCCCGCTCTGAGACTGCCTGGGGCAAAGCTTGCTTTCCCTGTTGGAAGCTTGCTGGGAGTGAGGCAGAAGAGAACAAAGTGAATCTGGCTGGGCCAAGCCTAATGCCTGACTGGATGCTGGCTGGCTGGGTTGGCAGTGGGTGGGGGCAGAAATGGTGGGCATTGAAAACTAGAGCTGCTTCATCTCATGCCATCCTCCATCCCCCATCTTTCCACCCCTCTTGATCCCATTGGTTTGAACCAAATGATTCTTGAGCTCAGACCATCCCACTGCCGCTGGTTGATGTATTTACTTGCTCGAAAAATCTATCACTTGGTTTAGATTCACAATGGGTTCATCAGTACTACTAGCTTCTTTTAAGTTGCACAGTTTGGGTGGAAGCTGGCTTTCCTTCGGCTCTTCACTTTCCTTATGTTGAAAAGGAGCCCTTTATACCTGGCTTTTTAATATTCTCCCTCGCCTTTCATGTTTGACCCTATCATGCCTCTACTTTTCTCTTTTGCATGTGTTTTGAGGATTTGTGGGAAGGAGGAGAAGAAAGGACATTGGGAAGAGGAGAGATTTGTGACCCACTAAGTGGCTGAGTGCTGCCTGGCCCTTTGTGACTGCCTTCTGTGCTCTTTGCATTGCCTTTTTTTCTTTCCCGGCTCCACCCCCACCGCCGGTATTGTATTGTTGCTGCTCTAGAAATGCTTGTTTGTCCCTGAGTCCAGTTTGACCACAAAAGACCAGGATTCACAACAGTGTTAATGGGGACTTAAAACACTTTTCCTAGGTCCTGTTCTCAATAGTCTCTTTCATTTCATCTTCATGAAATGTTTTAATTTATAATTACAGTGGGCATATATTATGACTTGTGGTCAGAATCTGTGTCTTTCCTTCTGTCTTTACATGAGCTCTGGGATTGAATTCTGGGTTTGTCTGTCTTGTGTGTACTTCTTCCTGAGGAGCCAGCTCGGGCCCTAGCAGGTTTTTTGTCTTTATTTTAAATGGACTAAGCAAAAAAGCCTGTGTTTCCTGTGTAGTCTCTTATGGTGCAGAATTATAAGAACCCTGGGTTTTTGCAAACTTCTAGCAGTAGCAGGACTTAGAAAGTCCTCAGGAATCCGATCTTCTCATCCCCCCAAAACCATGCTGGTGGTCATGGAGGGTTAGTGCTGGGCACTTTCTAGGCTGTACTGGAGTAAAGACTTGGGTTTGGTTTTTTTTTCTTTTAATTGTTGTTTCCTCTCTCCCTTTCTTTTCCTCCCCTCCCCCCCCCCTTTTTTTTTGTAGTAGGGATTAAGTTCCAGACTACATAGATGCTAGGCATGGCTTTCTAAATTATCCAAACTATTGAATTCGATGTATGACACTGACTGTAACCTTCCAAGCCTGGCTGGACAGTGACTTTTAAGAATTTTGTTATAGTTTAAGAACAGGATCATTCAAGTTCACACAAGTCCATGCTGGCAGGAAAACTATTCTAAATGACTGACCTACTACCTCATTCATCTACGAATGCGTGAATCCTGACACCAAGTTATAAAGAGTAGTTGATAAATACCGACCATTTGTCAGTCACTCTCTGAGCACTAGAAAATTGTCATTGTTCTTGAGCAAATAAACCACTAGTCAAGGGCTTGGTGAGCTATGGCTGAAAAGTTTGTGACTCAGAAAACATTTTTTAGGGAGAGATATTTAATCCTGTTTTTTTTTTTTTTTTTAAAGAAAAATAGGATTGCTGACAGTTCAGAGGTATTGATTCCCAGATGAAGGAAGTCATGTAGCAAAGACTTGAAGGAAGCAAGTACTGGGTATGGAGGTGCATGCCTCTAAGGCCAGCACTTGAGAGGCTGAGGCAGTGGTATTTCTGTGAGTTCAATATTAGCCTGGGTTGCAGAGTGAGAGCCTCACAAAGAGAGAAACAGTGGTGGGAAGGAGAAAGTTGGACAAAACCAAGATGGCTTTGTTCATTTTAAGGAGTGCTTGTATTCAGGGCACAGAAGAATTTCATGCAGTTCAACGTAAGGCTATGTACGTACATCAAGCCTATAGCTAATATGTGTCTCTGGAGGTTCTCTGTTCCTCCCTATACATAATTACTTTGTTCTCATCTTAGGGGAAAAAATGGGGGAATACTTACATATCCAGTCTTTCTAAGTTTGAAATTTTATACTGCTCTGTTCCCTGTCAGTGATAACAAGTAACCCAGGCCAAGGTCTGTGGGAGATGGCCCTGTCCCTAGTAGGTGAACTGGAAGAAGTAAAACAGCTAATTTCCTATCTGATGATGCAGCAAGTTTAGGGACTCAGGAGGCTGAGGCAGGGTGTGTCAAATTCAAGGCCATCCTGGGTCACAGGAAAGTTTAAGGCTAGCTTGGAAAGCTTGGTGATAAATACAGAATAACAAAAAGCACAAAATGTAGACTGCATTTAACAACCGGAGCATGCATTAAAAAGCCACTAATATACACATGTGAGAGAAGACAGGTGCTATGTAAATTAATTCAAAAAGGATCAGAGCCTTCATGGTGCAGAACTGTTTTCCCAGCCCTATAGCCCACTTCCACTCTCAGAATTCCCTAACAAACTGCCTTTATTTCTTTTTTTTGTTTGTTTGTTTTTTTTTTGTTTGTTTGTTTTGTTTTTTTTTTTTTAAACTTTATTTATTTAATTATTTGCCTTGATGTTGCCTGGAACTGGAACTACAGACAGTTGTTAGCTGCCATGTGGGTGCTGGGAATCGAACCTGGGTCCTCTGGAAGAGCAGACGGTGCTCTTAACCGCTGAGCCATCTCTCCAGCCCCCCTGCCTTTATTTCTAACCCTTAAAAAACAGTAAACAAACAAACCAGAATTACCAAAAAGGGCAGAAGATGTCCAGCATGTGTAAAATTCTTGGTTCAATTTCTCTTATTTCAAAAGGAAAACAAAACTGAACAGCTGTAATTATAAATAGGTGTGCTGGTGTTTGCCTTTAGGTAGGGAAACAAAAGAGGTAAGGTAGGGATGATGATGATAGCTATGTGGGCTGGATTGCTGGGATCGTGAGCCTCGTTTTCCAGGCAGGTAGTAGAAACACTGTAAAAGGCATTGGAAAAGCCCTGGGAGTGGTTAATATAATGAATTCTCTTTCAGACATTGTTCTGTGAGACAGAAGTGCGAGATTAGTACAGTTGTTGAGTTTCCTTTACAGTTTAAAATACTTTTTTTTAATACTTAAAACTGCATATGGCTCAAACATATAGTCTAAAATATTCAACATTAGGAAACCTCCTATCAAGTTAAGATTATATTGAGCCATCTTTTCTTGTCCTTATTTATAAACACAACTTATATTCCAGGCATAGCTTCGTAGTATGATTCCATAAAGGAACATGAATGGATGTGAATCTCAGGACCTACTGAATAGTGCAATGTGGTCCCAGTGATGTTTCTTTCTTATTTCTTCTGTACCCTGGAGAGGCCTGCACCTAGAATTCTGTCAAGTAGGCAATGATAATAATGATAATAGTGATAAGAAGAGAATGAAAAGAGACAGACCCATTCTGTCTTGCAGAAGGACTAGAAAGAGCTGATGAGACCATTCAGCAGGTAAAGCTTGAGCACAGCAAGGTCATTCACTCTTCTAGGATGAAGGCAGAGAATAGATAGCTAAAATTGTCACCTAACCTCCACATGTACACCTTGGTACCCTCTGTCACATACACATTAAATAAATAAATTGGATGGCTTTTTTTGCTTGTTTGTTTTTGATGAGAAGAAAAGAAGCCTACTAGAATCCTAATGATAAACCATGTTTTTCTGCATATACATAGCACTGTGAAATTCTCCTCTGTTGGTAGAGCTTATCACATTGCTCTGTACTCAGCAGAAGTAGCTGTTGACATGATCCACCACAATGGCAGCAGTTGCAGGGAGACCCACCCATCACCTTTCATCACAAACTAATAGCATTATGGACATCTATAAGCTGACACTCCTCTACCAAGAGGCAGGTATGAAAACTACAGGGTGGTTTGTTTGTTTTTCCTACCTTCTTCCTAGCAGCAGATCAAGACCAAATAGTAAAGCTGTCTGTCCCACAGTCCAGGAGACTCTTTCTTTCTTTCTTTCTTTCTTTCTTTCTTTCTTTCTTTCTTTCTTTTCTTTCTTTCTTTCTTTGCCTTGGTGTTTGCCTGGAACTGGAAACTACAGAAGACAGTTGTTAGCTGCCATGTGGGTGCTGGGAATCGAACCCGGGTCCTCTGGAACAGCAGACGGTGCTCTTAACCGCTGAGTCATCTCTCCAGCCCCGGGGACTTTTTCTTATTCCTAGGAGGAGTACACCATTAGTTAGTTCCTGTCTGGTACCAGTGACCCAGGGAATTGCTTTCAATTCTTTCAAGCAGTAGCAACATGGATTGAGAGACTTAATAGGGCCAAAAGGATGCAGCAGGTCAGAACTTATTGCTAGGACTCTGAATACTAATTTTCACTTGAACTACAGCTAGAATCTACATGCTAAATACAACAGGGTGATTGCCTGCTCCAGTATAGCATTAGAATTTTAAAGCATCAAAAACTGCTTTAGCACACCATTACAAGTTTTCTTAAAAAAAAAAAAAAAAGAAGGCCCAGTGAGATCTCTTAGTAGATAAAGATATTTGCTGACAACCTAGGTTCTATCCCAGGCACCTAAATGGTGAAAGGAGAGAACCTATTAGCACACAGGTTATCCTCTGACCTCCACCAGTACACAATGACATGCATGAACTTGTACTCTTGAACACCTCCCACACACACATAATGCGCACCAAAAATAAGTGAGAGTCATAAATAATTAACAAGAACCACTTTACTACATTTATTTATCTGGGGGAATTGAGCATTTGGGCAGCCAAGCATGCTGTAACCAGAGGACAACTTGTGGTTCCTGGGGATTGGACTCAGATTATTAGATATAGGGGCATGTAGTCTTATCTACAAGCCATCTTGCTGACCCCTAAAGTTTTGGGGTTTTTGTTTGTTTTGTTTCTAGATTTATTTATCATGTATATTATTCTTCTGCATATATGCCTGCAGGCCAGAAGAGGGCACCAGATCTCATTATAGATGGTTGTGAGCCACTATGTAGTTGCTGAGAATTGAACTTTGGACCTCTGGAAGAGTAGTTAGTGCTCTTAACCTCTGAGCTATCCCCAAACCCCCTAAAATTAAAAAAACAAAACAAAACAACAAAAAAAAACCCCCAAAAATTTAAGAAATTTTAAGAAAGAAATAGGAGCTGTTAAAAAAAATGACCAAATGTTAATTGTACATATTGTAAACTTTATGTCAGTGTGGTACTCAGGAATGATGAGACTGAGGCAGGAATCTGCCACTGGCTCCAGGTCCTGATTAGACACAGTAAGTTAAAGGATAGCCTGGCCTATAGAGTTGAAAGCTTTTCTCATTAAAAAAAGAAAGAAAGAAAGACAAAATCTAAGACAAGGACCTGGGAATATGACTTAGTGGCTAAGAGCACTGACTGCTCTTCTAGAAGTCCAGGTTCAGTTCTCAGCTACCACATAGCAGCTCAAAACCAGTGTAGTCCCATGCGATCAGATGCCCTCTTCTGGTGTGCAGGCTTACATGCAGACAACACACCCAAATACATAAAATAGATACATAATATGTAAATATATAATAGTCTTAAGAAAAACTAAAACAAGAAAAATGGGGTACAATCAAAAATAAGAGATGGGGCTACACATAGCTCAGTGGTAGAGCATTTGCCATGGGTTCTATCCTTAAGAGGTGTCAGTGAATTTAGCAAATGAATAGAAATTATTCAGTTTATCATTTGAATAATAGTGAAAAATAGACTGAAAAAAATAGCAGATTGTGGGAAGGACAGGAGACAGTGGTGATAAACTAAGGCTTTGATTGCCACTACCCTCTGAATCTTTAGAGAAGAAAGAGAGTGTTCTGTGAAATGATCATCAAATGTAACAAATCTGCCACAAGGTAGTACCATAAAGATTCAGGAAACTAAGGCAGGTGTGGTGAGGAAGAGGCAGGTGGGGCTCTTGAGTTAAGTTCCAGAACTGCCAGGGCTCTTACACAGAGAAACAAAAACAACAAAAGAAGAAGAAGCGGAACTGAAATTCCAAATATGAAAAATGTCCAAACATAGCTAAACTTCTTATTTCAAGCTAATAGGAACTTTTACAGAAAGAAGGATAAAAATCTTGCAAGCCGCAGGAAGGGGCTGAGGGAGTGAACGGCAGTGTGTTTGTGACAGAAACCAGAGGACAAGCAATGCAATAGCAGGCGTTTTCTCAGGGCTAACAGGAAGTAAGTGACAGTGGCTAACTGTGATGGCAACACTATCCAGGAACAGCAGAGACAGAAATAGTATTCAAGAATAAATAAGATCATTTGTATCTGGTGGACAGACCCTTGGAGACAGCTAACAGAAAATCTTCCAAAAGGTGAGATGAAATGTAACAGAAGGAGGCTTTGGAATTTCAACAATGGAAAAACAATAGATAAAAAGGCATAAATATTATAGACTATCCTCCTAATGAGCCTTTAAGTCATATTTGATTAGCAAAATAAAAGCTCTAGTATTATTTGATATGAGGCTTAAAATATGAACAAGAAATACATTTGACCCCTTTTATGCTTGTGTGTTGGTTTGTGTGCAGGTGCATATGACACATTTGTGTGAGACCTGAAAACAACCTTAGGTGCCAGCCTCAGGAACACTGTCCACCCTCTTTGAGACCAGATCTCTCATTGCCCTGAAGCTCACCATTGGGCTAGGCTGCCTGGCCAGTTTCTACTTCCCAGATTACAAATAGGCATTACCCATGAATCCTAACTTGCTTTACCTACTAAGCCATTTTCATGTTTGATTTTAAAGTGGGTTTAGATGCTCAGAGTAGAGCTCAGCAGACATGTCTTTACCTAGAATGTGTCAGCCTGGTCTACAGAGCTAGTTCCAGGACAGGCTCCAAAAAGATAAAGAAAAGAAAAAGAAGAGGCAAACCACAAGGCATGCAGTTTAATTGGTAGCATACTCATCCAGCATCCACAAGCCTAGGTCTGGACCACATAGACTTGGTATGACAATACAATTCTGTGACCCCATTACTTAAAGGTGGACACAGGAAGGTAAGAAACATCTTTCTATATTTAGTGATTTCCAAGCCAACCCTGGCTACATAAGATCCTGATTTGCAGAAGTTATTTATATAATCTCCTTGTTTTTGAGATGAGGTTCAATTTTCTTCCTTTGTTTGGCATTTGCCTTTTGGATTTTATGACTTTGCTTCTTTTCTTTTTTTGCATATACTTCTTGTGGTAATGGATTTTGCACCAGTCAGAAAATCTTTACATTAGAGCTCCATATTTTGTAGGATCATAGTGATTCTAGGCAAGGCTCATTGGCATCTGAACTATCTCCTCTATGGAGAGGAGTTTTGCTAGCTTAGGCTGATGACTATTTATTTTCTGTGGGGTTGGGAATCTAGGTCACTGTTTAGAAGTGGAGCAGCCTAATCTCACACCCGCTGGAAGTGGTTCTCTCCAGGGAAAGGAAGTAAGGCAGGGCAATGAATGAGCTGGCTTTTGCCCCATCTCTCAGCAACCTTTATTCCAGGGAGATAGAGCAGAAAAGGGTTCTGTCTCTTTTTGTACTCGAGCAGTAGGTGTTTGGGTGACAGAAGCTCTTTGTTGGTGTCAAGGGAAAGGAGACAGAACTTTAAGGGCTGTTTTCTTCCACCAATCATCAAGGCAACTCCTCCTTAGATGACTTCAGCACTGGACAAGTGCTCCCAGAGCTGCTGTGGTCACAGGGAGAGTGCAGGGTAGTGTTCGCCCTCAACAGCCTGTAGACTCTTCAGAATGGAGCACCAGTCAGGGCTCTCTCAACTGAACCTTCTTTGTTTAAAATGATTGTAAAAATACATTTGCCTAGGATAATTCCCATTGACTCTTTGTTCTTTAGGAATAGCCCTGCAAGAAGGGAAGACTGCTGTGGGCGTGACAGGAAATGACATCACTACTCCACCAAACAAGGAGCTACCACCAAGCCCAGAAAAGAGAGCAAAGGTAGGTGCTTAAATGGTGGTTATCCTTTTCTGTGATGTTTAAAGACAGGACCCTCTGCTTTTATTGTTTAATCATGAATGCAGTGTCTTTTTTTCTGAGCTACCTTATCTTCCTTCAAATTTAGATGTTCTTAGAAAGTATATTCCCATTTCATTGTGGCCTATCCCAAATATTAAAATCCCCTGCCTTTGTATTTTTATAGAATATCTGTGTAAAATGTTCATCAGATATTTGTTTTCTGTGCTGGAGATTGACCCTAGGGCTTTGTACTTCCTACCTAGGCAAACACTCTACCACTGTGCCTGTGGCTTTTTTAGATTGGGTCTTGATATGTCCACTATAGTCAATATATACATGGCTTCTTTTTCTACCATGAAAAGGAAATGAAGGGTCTTCAGATAGCTATAGCGTCAGAACTTTCTCTTGTACTTTGAAAACACAGAGACACCACATTTTAGTTACAGTTGTGCTGTCTTGTCAAGACATAGGTAAGAAATCAGGGTGTGGTGCCTATACCTAAAATCTCAGATGTTTGGAAGCTGAGGCTAGAGGTTCTTGAACTGTATGCCTGCCTGGGTAACAAGACGAGATCCTATTAAAAAAAAAAAAAGAAGTAGTAGTAAGATCCAGCTAGTAATGATTTTATCACTTGCTGATGGCTTTATTTATAGAATTATTATAGCCACCAAAAGTTAATTAGTGACAAAGGCATTATTAAATTAAATTGTTTAGGAATCAAACTGCTGGAATTTGTGACACTGTGATTAAGAAAGCATTTCTATAGACTTCAGGGTGTAACTTAGTAGTAGAACATGTGCTTAGTATGCCTAAGAAAAAAGAAAATTACTCTGTTTTGTTATCACTTTGCTTTTTACTGAGCTCAGAAGAAAGGAATGCAAATTTTCAGTTGCATCAATCCTCATTGCTTATAATTTTACTTTTGAATTGTACAATTTATACTTTATTTTAATTTGTTTTTATTCTTGTCTGTGTGTTTGATGTTCTTTAAAAATTAAAAATTAAAAATTAAACAACCATCAACCTAAAGCCTTTGGCCACCACTCAACCTGCCAAGACTTCAACATCGAAAGCCAAAACCCAGCCCACTTCTCTCCCTAAGCAGACAGCTCCCACCACTTCTGGTGGGTTGAATAAAAAACCCATGAGCCTCGCTTCAGGCTCAGTGCCAGCTGCCCCACCCAAACGCCCTGCTGCTGCCACTGCTACTACCAGGCCTTCCACCCTACCTGCAAGAGACGTGAAACCAAAGGTAAGTAGCCACCAAGCGCCACTTAAGTGCCAGGAAATGATTACCTCTCTGAGTTTCAGATCGATAGACAACCCCCTGTTGCTACAGATGATGCGCTGTTTGAATTGAGAAAGATAGGGGAAGAACAGGTAGGAGCTTTGAGAGGCAGTTTGGGTGCCCATTGGTTGGTGAGGTCATACCACTTAAACCTTTGCTGTTTCTACCATAGTCTGCCCTAGTCAGAAACAATATTCCATATAGTTCTTCCTTCCCTTTCTTCCTTCCTTCCTCCCAAGATGGGATTTCTTTCTGTGGCCTTGGCTATGCTGAAATTTGCTTTATAAGCCAGGCTGGCTTCAACTCAGTAATTTGCTTGCCTCTGCCTCTGCCTCTGCCTCTGAGTGGTGGGATTAAAGGTGTCCATTGCTGCCTGTCTTCTTCCTTTTTTAAAGATTGTTCCTTACTCTTTACCTAGTTATGTGCTTTGATCAGTTTGTTGCACTTCACTTACTAATCAGGTACTGTTTGGGGTGGGGCATAATTCTTACTTCCATTTCAGTTATTTGCCTTTCTCTTTAGTCATCCTGTAGAATAAAGTTTTTCCATTACTTTAGCAACATGCTCACCTTTCTAGCTGAGTTCAGCAGGGTCCAGGATCATGTGACAACTTGCTTTGCCTTCAGCTCTTGGCCACTTGTCACTGGATTGCTTGTGATGTTCATCCTCCTGTTCCCATTAGTGCTGCACTTGCTTTATGGATGTTCCTGGGGAGGAGAGGGTGGAGGCCATGGCTGTTGCTGCCTTCCCTAAGCTCTTGCTTTATTTCAGATGGGCTTAGCCTATTGGTGTCTTGAAATTCATGGTGGGAGATGGTTCCCGTGTTAACCCAGTAGTGCTCTGCTTTAATCTTGTAAAGTAACCCTAGGGATTGTAGTTGTAGATTGAAAGTTTGGCTAAGAAGCTGTGGAATCCTGTCACAGACTAGGAATGATGTTTTCTCATAAGGCTTTCTTTCTGAATTTCTATCCAGTTGGCTCCCATTCTGGATCTTTAGTAAACGCTGCTTTAAGAGTGAGAAGTAAGGCATCAAGGAATGTAGATCCTCATTCTAAGGCTTTTTGAACCTGTGCTCCTAACAAGGAAAGGGAGGCCACAGGTATGAGGAGATGTGTACATGAACTATACTAGTTTCTTTTTTTCTTTCTTTTAGTTTCTCTGTATAGCTCTTGCTATCCTGAAACTCACACTGTAGACCAGGCTGGCCTTGAATTCATAGAGACTGGCCTGCCTCTGCCCTCCAAGTGCTGGAATTAAAGGCATGAGCCACCACTGCCGGCTCGATACTAGTTTCTTGATACATATAACTTTTTGAATATTCCCAACCATCCATAATATAAATATTGTTAACTTTATTTTTTAATTCTGGAAGCTTAAGCTCAGTCAAATTGTCTTCCTAAATAGAGTCCATATCATTAAGTGACAAAGGCAAGGTTTGAGCCTAGGTCTAACCCCATTTCTGATGCTTGGGCTCCTATAACATTGTTTTATTATGACTTTTTGCTATGTGGTGTTTCAACAACAGTTTATCCATAACTGACATATAGCTAAACATGATGAGCAGATGTTTAACCAAGCCCAGTATGCAGGAGTCTGAGTTGGAGTTCAAGACTGATTCTTAGCTACATTAAAAGAGTTACTAGGGGCTGGAGAGATGGCTCAGAGGTTAAGAGCACTGACTGTTCTTCCAGAGGTCAATTCCCAGCAACAGCATAGTGGCTCACAACCATCTATAATGAGATCTGGTTCCTTGTCCTGGCCTGTAGGCATAACACTTCATAGTAAATAAATACATAAATCTTTTTTTAAAAAAAAAAAAAATTGGGGGGGCTGGAGAGATGGCTCAGCGGTTAAGAGCACCATCTGCTCTTCCAGAGGACCCGGGTTCGATTCCCAGCACCCACATGGCAGCTAACAACTGTCTGTAGTTCCAGTTCCAGGCAAACACCAAGGCAAATAAATAAATAAAATAAAGTTTTTTAAAAAAAAAAAAAATTTGAGAGAGTGATACACTAAAGTTTAGTTAGGTCATTTTTGCCCTTAAAGTAGTACATTTACAGAAGCAAAGTAAAGAAAACGTGTTCACAAGATGGGAACCAACAGCTTAACTGTGGTTAAAAGGGCAGTCTGGCCCAGGAACTTCCTGAGGTCTGATAGATGTCACACTCTTCAGTGATTTCTATCACAACTTTTATATATATATATTTATTTATTTTTATGTGAATTGGTGTTTTGCCTGCATGTATAACTCTGTAAGGGTGTTAAATCCTGGAATTACAGACAGTTGTTAGCTGCCATGTGGTTGCTGGGAATCGAACTCGGGTCCTCTGGAAGAGCAGACAGTGCTCTTAACCGCTGAGCCATCTCTCCAGTCCCACAAATAACTTTTACTATTTTCTCATTATTATTCCTGCTAGTAAAATAATTAGACTCTCCTAGATTGTTATTAATTAATCATAGTCCTGATTTTTAGCTTGGTCCTCAAAATGTTTTTTTTTTTTTTTTTTTTTGTGACAAAGTCTTGCTATGTAGCTCTGTTAAGCCTGGAACTCACTATATAGAGCAGCCTGACCCCAGACTAATAAATAGTTCAGTAGTTAAGAGCACTTGTCACTTTTGAAAGGACCTGGATTTAGTTCTCAGAACCAGCATCATGACTCACCATCTGTTACTCCAGCCCTCTTCTCACTTCCCTGGACATCAAACACGCACATGGCCCACATATACCCAGGCAAAGCGTTTATCTAAGTCTAAAAGAAGCTATAGGAAAACCTCAGAGCAAATGATTCTGACTTTGAGATTCTCTGTAGGCAGTTAAACTTGATTTGATAGCAGGCCAACCCAAAATTCTATTTTTCTTTTCTTTTTGTAACCCTGGCTGCTCTGGAACTTGCTCTGTAGACCAAGCTGGTTTTGGTTTTTGGTTTCATTTTCTTTTTTTCCCCTACCCCATTCTAAATTTCTAAGACTGCCAAAACTGACTTCATTTGCACATTATTCTTGATGTTCAGGCCTGATCTTTGTCTCCTCTCTACTGTCTTCCCATTCTCTGAGTCCCTAATACCACATCATCAAAGTTGGCCTGCAGCAATGCTGTATTCTGATCTTGATTCAGATAAATAAGTAAAGTGTACAGGGACCCAGTGATCTTGCCAAGAACACACTGTATCCTAGGAACCACACTGTGGCTACAGCTCAGGCTCTGACTCAGATTTGACAGGTAGCTATTCACTTGCAAGAATGCTGTTCTGTCCCACTGCTCTGGGTGAAGGTTAACCAAAAGAACGGCTAAACATAACTTTTATGTTCATATATTTCTTAAATCTTATCAAGTAAAAAATAGGCTGTGGTAAGATACACCCTTTGGGGTTATCATTCCCACTGAATTGATATAGACTGACTAGCATTTCCTAACCTCAGAGCTCAGGACTCCAACCCTACCTGGCCTCTTGCTCCGGGGGTCTTTCTTGTTTTTTGTCTTGTTTTGTGGTCTCGCTCTGTGGACAAGTCTGTTCTGGAACTCACTGTGTATGTAGCCTGTGCTAGCCTCAAATTCTTAATAGTCTTCTTCCCTACGTCTTCCAAATGTACTGATATCTCAAGCATCAAACACCTTGCCCAGGTTATCTAGAGTACTTCACTTAAAGCCATGTATTTCCATGTTACTCTCTGCAGAGTCCATAGTGTCTCCTATTTTCTAGGCATGCGTATAAAACCCTGTGGGGCCATCACTGACCTGCAGCTCTTACTCCCTCTTTCTATTTCCAGCCAATTACAGAGGCTAAGATTTCTGAAAAGCGGACCTCACCATCCAAACCTGCATCCGCCCCAGCCCTCAGACCTGGACCTAAAACCACCCCAGCTGTCACAAAAGCCACATCTCCTGCAACTCTTGTTTCCACTGGGCCAAGCAGAAGTCCTGCCACGCCTCTCCCTAAGAGGCCCATCTGTGAGTATTACATAATCTTCCTTCCCTGGTAACCAATGGGGAGAAAATAGGGCTTTCCTTTTGCTTCTGGCTGTAGCTGATAGTAGTGGGGTTTTTTGTTTTTGTTTTGTTTTGTTTTTTTAATGTAACAACCCTCAGTGTTAGGTACCTTGCACAGTGATAGCCAGGCAAGCCTGGGTTTAACAAGCCCTCATATCTGAGTGAGTTTAGCAACTGTGTATATTTAGAACAATCTTGAACAGAGGTGACTCTTGTGAATTCTCAGATGAGTTAGGTTACTCCTTTGTTAGTGATTCCATAGATCACAGCACCTTGCATCTGTGGGTCCAGGCCCATGTAAAAATACTTTCAGTGTGTGCAAGTCCCTAGGTTCAGTCTCTATCATGGGAAAAAAAAAGAGAAAGAGAGTGAGAGACAATTTAATTTCAAAGGCATATTTGACAAACTACTTCTGAGGCTGTTTTGCGTAAGCGGTTATTGGGACTGGTGAAAGCAGGATGCAATACTGGCATTGTGTATGGTGAGCACACAGTCTTCATGTAGCTATTTAATTTTTGTACTATGTCCCTAAAACAAGTACAGTCATTGGTTCAAAGTGGGCATTTTGTAATTATCAGATGAATTATGAATCTCATCTTGTTAAATATTCTACTTTCTTTGTGCAGCCACTAAGACTGAGGGAAAACCTCCTGAGAGTAAAAAGATGACTGCTAAGTCTGTACCAGGTAATAAATATCCAGTTTATCTAACTCTGCCTGCTCTACCTCCCCAGCCCCAGGGCTCCCTCCTCTCCCCCTAGGGAGCCTGCTCTACCTCCCCAGCCCTGGGGCTCCCTCCTCTTCCCCCTAGGGAGCCTGTTCTACCTCCCCAGCTCTAGGGCTCCCTCCTCTCTCCCATGGACTTCTGCTACTTCTCATTCCTCTGCAGCTGACTTGAGTCGCTCAAAGACCACTTCCAGCAGTTCTGGGAAGAGAAGCACTACTCCCACTGCAGCAGCACCCCCAGCAGGGATGACTTCCACTCGAGTCAAGCCCACATCCGCACCTTCCCGGTCTTCTGCTGCGCTTTCTGTGGACAAGAAGCCCACCTCAGCTAAGCCTAGTTCCTCTGCTCCCAGGCTGAGCCGCCTGGCCACCACTTCCTCTGCTCCTGATCTCAAGAATGTTCGCTCCAAGATTGGCTCTACAGAAAATATCAAGCACCAGCCTGGAGGAGGCCGGGTGAGTCCAGGAGCTTGAGGGATCTTAGCATGCTAGCCTTAGGTTCCTCTCTTCTGCCACATCCAGCCACCAGGGCATGGGGCAGGGGGGTTGGCTGTTAGGACCTTTCATTCAGTCCCTGGGGATTTCAGTTGGGCTTTTGGCACTGCAGTATCAGGAAGGCCTGGGCTGATATTTTCTTCTCATATTGATATAAAAGGTTTCTGTTCAGTGTGTTGGGGTTTAGGTTTATATTTTTCTTTGGGAGGTAGCAAAAGTCTTCTATTTTATGAAAATTCTAGAAAGTAGATGTAGTGGTTCCTGCCTATAATGTGAGAGGGCAACAGAATCACTGTGAGTGTGAGGTCAGCCGCTTCAGATTAAGTTAGGGAATGCAGGAGAACTTCAGACACTATGGGGGTAAGGACACTAGACATGAACTCAGGTATTTATGACTCTTAACAGACACACTGCTCCATCTCATGACGTGGAAAGTCTGTCTGAAAGAAAACTGGGGTGCCATCTTCTGTCCAAGAGATGCTCTCCTGTGAAATGAAGCATATACACGCTGGCTTTTCTAAACCATAGTGCTTCTCATTAAGAAAGTTCTGAGGCTAGGTGTGGTAGCCCAACTTTAATTCCAGCAGAGGGGGGCAGAGGCAGGAGGATCTCTGAGTTTGAGGTCAGTTTGGTCTACAGATTGAGTTCCAGGACTACATAGAAAAACTACTGCTTTTGGCCAGGGGCAGTATGACAGAGGACATTCGTGGTCAACAGAGTAACTATGATAAAAGCACTCAGCAGTGGGCCTGGATCTGACCACGGAACCCTGTGATGGAGAAAACTGACGCCTACAACTTCCTTCTGACCCACACACATGCTGCCGCACAAGTATTATATGCAGTCATGCACATACACAATAAGTAACTTTTTTAAAAAGAGTATTCTGGTTGCATGATCACAGATTTATGTGTTAAGTGTTAACAGCTGTTGGGAACCCAGAATGGGGAAGAATTTGTAGCCAAGTTCACCTGAGACTTTCTTCATCCCTGGAGTAGTTAGTCTCAGTTACATCCTTTGCTAGCATTTGATCTATTCTGTTCACCATCCAAAGTAGGAAACTTAAATTTCATTAATCCAAAGCTCACAAGTGAGTAGGGAGAGGGCTTGGAGAGAAGAGAACCCAGGGTTAGTTCCCAGAATCCACGTCTGTGGCTCACAACCATTTGCCCTCTTCTGGTCTCTGTGGACACCAGGCATGCATATGATGTATGTATGCAAAATACATAATTTTTTTAAAAAAAAACTGAATAGGAATAAGAACACAGCAGAATCATGGTTCATTTGGATGACATTGACAACAAACTGGTGTAGTTCTGGAATAAGAGCCTCAGAGTTTCTTTTGGCAAACAGTGGTTGCCATGAACACTAGCCCAGTGTCTAAACTAAGCCACATATGACCCTTCCGTCATCTTGTTCTCCTTAGATTTTATTCTATAAAAGCTTAAGAGCTTCTAAATAACTTGTGTTAAGTGATTGGGTTGTCTGTTGAAGTGCACCTGATGACTGTCATTGGTGACTGTAACCATATGCTTGGATTAGCAGACTATAGAGTCAGTGGGCACTGTGATTTAAAATGACAGTCTCATACAGATGCTCATCAAAAAACACCAGCAGTTTGATCTCCTTAGCCTTTGAACCTTTTCTCCATAAATGCATGATCTCCTGTCTCAGCTCTGGCCTCTGGTCCCTCCTCTTGTACCCTTGCTCAGGGATCTCTGAGGATCTAGCCTAGGAGCATGTTCTCCTGGGGACACAGGTAATCTGCTTCTTTCTGCCTAGATCCTGGCCTTGCTTCTGGAGTTCTTTGTTTTTGTTTTTTTGGTTTTGATTTTTTTTTTTTCCTCCCACCTTCTTCCTTCCTTGGCATTTGGGCTCTCACATCTTGTTTGAAATTTGCCCCCTTCCCCCTTTATCTCCATCCAGGCCAAAGTAGAGAAAAAAACAGAGGCAGCTTCCACAGCTGGAAAGCCCGAGTCTAATGCAGTCACTAAAGCAGCTGGCTCCATTGCAAGTGCACAGAAATCGCCTGCTGGGAAAGTGAGTTTACTTAGGTCTACCTCTTTGAGGTGGAATGGTGCATCGCTCTCTAGCCTGACTCACTTTCCCTTCCTTCTGTTCTACTTTGTTTCTGTTGTTAACCGGTCCCTACTTTTCCTGTGCTCCTTCCTCTAGTTAATGACTCAGCCATCAGACAGTGTTTATATCAATCCTGAAAAGTAACCAAGTTGTGAGCTCATACCATGTTGGGCTCCTTTTTCAACTTGATGAAGGGAACTTACAAACTGTCAGTCACTTACTTGACATTGGAAACTCACTTAGTATGCATATAAATTCATCATACTTGGGTTCTTCCTGAGTACAGAAGACAAGGCAGTGGTGGTACTCAGAGCCTTGCCACCACTGCCTTCTGATCTCATGTGCTGCTGCTGGCTCCCAGGTGTTGTAAAAGGTTCTGTCCCAGACTTTCCGGGCCTATCATCCAGGTTCGGCCTTGCAGACCCACAGTTTCACAGTCCCACAGAGTCACAGAATCACACAAACGCTTCTATTATTATTACACTGATTGACCCTAGGGCCCAGGCATATAATTTGCTAGCTTCTTCATCTGAACTCAACCCATCTTGTTCAGTCACGTGGCTCAGTATCTTTTCTCAGAGCAGCATTTCCTCTGCATCTCCTGGCAGCTCTGGTCACTCTGGCATCTGTCTGGCGTCTGTTTCTGTGTCTGACATCTGTCTCTGCTCTGAGATGTGTCAGAGTTTTCTTAGCCTGGTAGCCCTGCCCACATTTTCTGTTTGCCTTTGTCCAATCAGCTTTTATTAAATCCATAGGTGGGACAAATATTTACATTACCAGCATAATCCCACTAATACCCAGGCCTTTTTTTTTTTTTTTTTTTTTTTAATTCTTGGAGATGCCTTTTAAACCGAAGGCTTCATGCAATATTATATGATACCACCCTCTTCCCATTCATCTCTTAACTGGATATTAGCATTCTCATCCATATGGAAAACCACTGTGTAGGGAATGCAGTGTCTGCTGAAGAGCCTTGGGGAACTGAAACCCCAGCTTTGTTGTGACTTTTATACACTGAAAAATAGGCTACTGCTACTTGCTGTAGCAAGCAGGTGGGTTGTCGGTGCTCTGGCCCCTAGGGACCAAGATAGGTAGTTTCTCAGCCCCAGGAACCACTATGATTGGGGGTAATGAGATAATAAAGCTGCATTGTGACTTCTGATGAATCATCACTATAAAACCTGTAATCTCAAGGTTTAGATGGCTCACTGCAGTTTACTAACAGTGATCCACTGTTAAAGTCATGAAGGAAGTTAAGAAATGAAAAGGACATGTAAGGTGTCTGAATTAGAGTTCCTCAGGATGGTCTCTGTGTTGTAGGGCAGCACAGCATGTTCATTTGTAAAGATGTGCTAGTTTGAGGACAGGGAGGGAGCAAGAAAGGACCTGGAAGTGCTCATTCTTGAGAGCCAAGCAACTCTGTATGTTTCTCAGTTCCAGGGAAGGGTGGGCAGTGTAGCATGTCTCTGCCCTCTTGAGTTATCACTGTAGCACCATTTTGGTCTGTTCTCTTTGTACATGAAACTTGCTGGACACAGGATTGTAAAGTCAGATATGCTGGCTATAATCCTAGCAGTGCTATGGGTGAGACAGGAGAATCAGGAATTTGAGACCTGCTTGGGGTACAGAGTCTGCTTCCCTACATAGTGGGACCCTGTTTCAAACAAACAAACAAAAAATGAAAATAGAGAGCCTCGGGGGCTGGAGAGATGGATCAGTGGTTAAGAGCACCGTCTGCTCTTCCAGAGGACCCGGGTTCGATTCCCAGCACCCACATGGCAGCTAACAACTGTCTGTAGTTCCAGTTCCAGGCAAACACCAAGGCAAATAAATAAAGGTTAAAAAAAAAAAAAAAATAGAGAGCCTCATCTATCACATAGTGTTCTTGAAAGCCCAAACAGATGGGTGCAGTGTACCAGCTACTAAGTCTGTGGCCTGTGCTCTCTTCGTGTCAGGTTCAGGATTCTGTGACCATTTGCTTTTTTATATGAATAGTGTGTCTTCCTTCTTCCTGTTGTTATCAGATCTGTGTGGATAGCCAGCTACCCAGCAATTCTTAGAGCAGCTTTTGTTTCCAGGGCTGAGTCTGGCCTAGCGTTCCAGGACACAGATGGGAACTGGTCCAGAGCATCAATATCCCTGCTTTAAAAAGCTAGAGAACCTTATATCTGCTCTTCAGAGAAGGGTCTGGACAAGAAGATCAGGGAATATTTGGGTGGGCCTCAGAGGCCTATTTTTGTGTGAATCTTAGAAACTGTCACCCCAATCCCCAGGAGTAGTGAGGACAGCCACACAGCACTGTGCAGCTTGTGTCGTGCCTCTGTTCACTCCTGTTCTTCTTGCTTCCACGCTCTTTTTCCTTTGTCTTCCAACCCTATTCTAACAAAATTGTGAGCAGAGCTGGAAGGACTCTTTGTTGGCATTGTGATCACATGGGAACCTGCTCTGTAAGTTCTAACTCGTCCTCTCCCTTTGTGTCCCCCCCCCCCCTTTATGTTCTCTAACATTCCAGGTCCAGATAGTCTCCAAAAAAGTGAGCTACAGCCATATTCAGTCCAAATGTGGTTCTAAGGACAATATTAAGCATGTCCCTGGAGGTGGCAATGTAAGTATAAGCTCTGGTTAGTTGGCATATGAGGCATAGCCTCTGTGGGAAACCCTGGCAAGAAGGCTGCCTTTCCTTATGTGACAGGTTCACAGTGATCTGGGTTGGGCTCTTGCCAGGAAGCAGTCCTACCAAGTGATGGGAGCTGGAGGCCTGTATCTATTTTATGGGTGTCCTTTGATCCCCTAAAACACAACTAGTGGTACTCCGCAACTCTCATCTCTCCACTGTGTGTGTGTGTGTTGCTTGGGATGTACAGACTTGACTGTGGGCAGCCCTTGGGGGAACAAGGCCTGGCCTTGAATCTTTGACATTACTAAATCAGTATTAATCAGCACATCACCACTCCTGTTTCTGTCTATATTCCTTTGTGTTCTCTTTTCTTTCTGTTCACTTCCCTTCCTTCTGATTTCTCCTTTTAGTCCCTTTTCTTTGTCTGTTCTCTAACCAACCCAGTGCTGTCCGTGTCACGTCTTCCCATGTGTTGGAGGTACTGGTGACTCCAGCTCACAAGGAGGTTCTAGTCTAGGGAAACAGCTCAAGGGTCATCCCTTCATCCAGTGGATGTTTGCTACTAAGTGTTCCTGTGATGGGAGCCTAGGCAAGTGGAAGTCTGCGGAGCTGTACTAAGAGCACACTGCTGGGCCACCAACATGGCTCCTGCCCTCACCTCCCATTCAAGAGAGACTGGCCCACGTTGGCTTGTCTTCAGGTCACCATCCTGAATTAGGGTGCTCTACTTTCCTTTGTCCTTCTTTCTCTCTGCAGCCCTTCACCAGATATTCAGGCCATTCTGTCTGGGTCCGTATCCCCTTGAAGTGAAGCCAACAGTGTTCCTTCTCCTAGTCAACTCCCTGCTTGTACTCCCTTTCTAGTTGAAACTCACTATGGTGCTTTTTCTTTTCAAGACATGGTTTCTCTGTGTAACTGCCCTGGCTGTCTTTGAACTCACTCTATAGACCAGGCTGGCCTCAAACTCCCAGAGATCCACCTGCCTCTGTCTCTCAAATGCTGAGATTAAAGGTGTGTGCTGCTGGCTCAGTGGTTCTTCATGGTAGACTCAGCATGCTTTACACTAGGGTAGTGTATGCCTGGCCAATTGATGGTTGGCCAGGTATTAAAAAACGAGGCAGTATCTGCTTGTATGTAGGCTTCTTCTGCTACAGCAAAGATGTGGAGGTCCATGTCTCCCATATTTTGGCCACTGTAGGCATAGATGATGAGGAGAGAAAACTTAGCTCAAGAAACCCCATTTTGTATTCTAGTAGCTAGTTTATAAAAAGGTAAAATAAAGTTTAGTTTCTCTTTTCTGGGAAGTGGGGGTGCTGCATTGAAAAGCACTGGAAGGAAATTCAGTAAATGTTAGTCTAAGTTTTTATGGGTAAGGAGTTGATAAAGTAAGGTTTTGAGATAAAACCAGATGGGCATTTTAGGAGAGCCTTGATGTTGGTGTTTGTATCCTGCACACAAGACCAGAGGATGAAAAGGAACACTTGGGGCTCGGAGCTGGGGTCAGAGGTAAAGAGAAGGGCCACAGTAGATCATAGGTTCTTTTCAGCACTGTAGAAGGTGGCCTTAACCTTAAACTGGACTAGCGATGGGGATAACCAAGGGAGCTCATGAAGGTGGGCTGGGCTCATCCATGATCTCTGTCTTCTTTCTGAGGATATGTGCTTTCTGGTCTTCTGCCTAGGTTCAGATTCAGAACAAGAAAGTGGACATCTCCAAGGTCTCCTCCAAGTGTGGGTCCAAAGCTAATATCAAACACAAGCCAGGTGAGTGGCTCTGCCTGTGGTATGAGATTCCCTGGGGTAGGTGGGCCTTCAGGCTCATCTTAGTAGCCCTCTGGCTAGGATGGTTTCATGACATCAAAACCCTTGAGCCAGGGGGCTGTAGAAATGGCTCAGAGGTGAAGAGCACCAACTGCTCTTCCATAGGTCCTGTATTCAATTCCCAGCAACCACATGGTGACTCACAACTATATGTAATGAGTTCTGATGCCATCTTCTGGCGTGCAGATGTACATGCAGGCAGAACACTGTACATAAGAAAGAAAGACAAAGAAAAAACTATTGGCAAGAGCCTGGTGCACACCTTTAATCCTAGCACTGGGGTGGCAGAGACAGGCCAGCCTGGTCTACAGAGTGACTTCCAGGACAGCCAAGACTACATAGAGAAACCCTGTCTTGGAGACCAAATTTGGGATCCCTGGAATGTACATAAATGCCTACTGGATATGGTAGCCAGATTGTAATTCCAGTGCTTGGAAGGTGTAGACAGTAACCCCAGAGCAAGCTGGCTAATTAGACAGACCATATTTTCGAGTTCTGGGTTCAGTTGAGAGACTCTGCAAGAAAGTTTCTTGATATTTAACCTCAGGCCTCCATGAGCATATGAACCCACAGACCTGAACATACACATGTATGCACACCACATACACATGAAAAGGAAAGAAGAAAAACTCTTGAGTTATCTCCCACTCAGAGTGTTTGATAGAAGCAGCACAGCTTTCCAATCCTGTCAGAGATAGTGGCTGGGCACTGCCTTTTTCTTTTGGAGGAGGAACAGTTTGTTATGGCCATGTCCACAGCTATTCCCTTGGTGATATTTACTTCCGGTCCCTGGCAATTTGTGTGCTATGTGCCTGGCACTGTTGACCTGGTCCAGCCTCCCAGATTAGTGTTGAAGGAGTGGAGTGAGGAGTTCAGACTCATCGCAGATCCAGTAACACATGGAGCCCTCATGCAGAGACTCTTTTTGTACCCGGCCTTGTCAGGAGAAGAGAACTTTTGGAATGCTGTCTGAACCTGAGGATCTGATAGTAGTAGAGTGCCATTTCCCTCTGGCATTAGCATCACTAACAGTGTCCCACTGAGGCGTCTGAGAAGAGCCTGAGCACTTGTCTTAGCTCATGCTCTGCTTCCTGGCCCACAGCAGAAGCTGGTGCACTGGCCCCAGAGATCAGTTCCCAGGCCAGTTAAAGTGCAGGCAGAACAGTCCCTCCCTTCAGCAGGTTCCAGTCTAGTTGGTTTTAACTTTCTCGCTTTTGTGGTGGTTTTGGACCCTTAACAGTCCTCCTACTCATTCTTCCAAGTATTGTGAGATCCAATTGCAAGTGTACTCTTTAGAGGAAAACCACACACTGTGGTCTTAAGTAATTGTTTATCCTCCTCCCCTTTTATCCAGAAAATCCATTTATGAGATAGCTCTTGTCCTAACGGCACTAAGTGAGTTCAGGCCTACTGTTGCCAGGGCTAGCTATACAACAGAGCTTAAACCTCTGTTTAAGAGGTGTGGGCTGGGGGGCTGGAGAGATGGCTCAGCGGTTAAGAGCACCGTCTGCTCTTCCAGAGGACCCGGGTTCGATTCCCAGCACCCACATGGCAGCTAACAACTGTCTGTAGTTCCAGTTCCAGGCAAACACCAAGGCAAATAAATAAATAATAAATAAATAAATAAAGTTTTTAAAAAAAAAAAAAAAAAAAAAGAGGTGTGGGCTGAGTGCAGATGGAAAGGGACAGAGGGATCAGAAGGTCATTCTTGGCTGGTGCACTAGTACCTGGGTACTAGTCTGGCAGTGTGTTCTCACTCACCCTTGCCCATTTGTACCCCAGCTGGAGAGCACTGGACCCTGTAGCCTTTTCACAGCTCATTCTTCTAAGCCCGCCCTTTCTGTTTTACTGTCCTTGTTGACGCTCTGTGGTTCAAGTTCAAGCAGTCAGTATCTGTATCCTCTTGCTGTCATTCATCAAGCATCAACTTGAGCAGCTGTGGAGGGAGTCAAGCCTGGCTGATGGAACCCTTTTGAGAGCAGTGGGACGTGGAGAGTCACAGGCCAGCATCAGGCTGGGTCTGCAGTGCTTTGAAAGAAGCCCTCCCTGCAAGGGACAAGGGATCACCACTGCCTTTTTTGTCCTCAGAATCACCCTGGAGTTGGTCTGGTCATTTTCCTTGTTTCTAGAAGGGAACACAAAGCTGCTGTGATCAGGCTCAGACTTTGTTCACAGGTGTATTTTGCCGCCCTCAGTGACCAATTCCTTTGTTGTTCTAGGTGGAGGAGATGTCAAAATTGAAAGTCAGAAGTTGAACTTCAAGGAGAAGGCCCAGGCCAAAGTGGGATCTCTTGATAATGTGGGCCACCTGCCTGCAGGAGGTGCTGTGAAGGTAGCAAGCGGGTCACTGGTGCACACCGAGTGGTGGGGCCGTGCATGTAGAGCTGGGGTTAGCAGGCCTGTCGCCGCTCCTCACTTTCCTCAGAAGTCACACCATTGCTGTCTCCATTACCACTGTTAGTCCAGAGTGAGGCAGAGGAGGCCCCAACCACCTGTCAGCTGCTGGCAGTGTCTGCTCCTGAGAGCTATGGCCTCCCTTATTGGGCACATCAGCCATTTATTGGTTGATTGATGGAATGTGGGTTGGGGCACAGGTGAGAAGGTAAGCTGGCGTTCTGCACATAGTTTCCCTGCCTATCATTTTAACTGCCAGAGACAGGGATGTTGCTGTTGGTCTTCCCTGCCCCAGACTCTGGAAGACCATCAGAGCAGAGGCAGACTTGTATATGTGACATTGGCTGGGCCTCTCCTCTTTCTCCCCCTCCCCTTTCCACAGTACTGTTGAGACCTTTTGTGTGCTAAGATTCCATCTACCCCTCATTCTGTGTCATGGGCAGGTGGGGAGATCTGTGTAGGTAGTGACTTACAGGCTTCCAAGCAGGAAACTTGCTGATACTCAGGGAAAATTAGCAGGAAAATAAAGGCCAAAGTCTCTGTGCACCTTCTCTCCACCTGCTCACTGAGTGCTGGGCATTCGGCATCTACTTTTTCTCCTATCCTCTGGTTCCAACCCTGGCTCCACTTCAGTTAACATTTTGACCTCCCAGACTTGAGAAGTGTCTTTAGTCTGAATGAGACATTACAGATTTGAGGTCTGGTTCATAGCCTCTGCAGGAAGATTGCACCCCAAGATTGACATCCACGCTTTTTCATACCAAGTTGTGTTGCTTTCTTTTTCTACTTTACCTCCCTATGTGTTGCTTGTCTGTTTCCACTGCAACCTGGTGGGCTTTCTGGAACATAGTGGTCTAGCTCACTCAAAGCTCCCACTGTTCTATTTGGCCCATGCTGCGTATCCTCCTATTGGGCTCTTTAAGGCCCTGAAATAAATGTTCCTGGCTCACACATTTGGATACCTTCTTCCTGCTTCCATGTGCCTAGAATGATGCCCAACATAAAGTTCGATGTACCATCAGGGGACCTTACCACACAGATGAGCAGACAGGGTGCTTACTTAGTTACTAAGGTCCCTCTAAACACTGGCTGTGGTCTGGCAGGGACACCTCTATCTCCCAACCAGACCTAATCCAATGCTGTGTGCTCTTCAGAGTTCCTGTCATCTTTGATTTGGTATCAGCCTTGCTGAGATTCACAGAGTTCCATAATAAGACTTGTAGGAATCATTAACCTGCCAGCTCCAGTCTTTAGAGTCAGTCTTGGGGTAAAGAGGGTAGACACCTACCTGGTGTAGAGCCAGTGGTTGCTGGGGTGGGGGGATTGGGAGGCTATAGATGAAACCTCACCACCATCACCCATTCCACTCCCTCCCCATCTGACCCTTCACTGTCTCCCCGACTGTTTCATTGTAGACTGAGGGCGGTGGCAGTGAGGCCCCTCCGTGTCTGGGCCCCCCTGCTGGGGAGGAGCCGGCCATCCCTGAGGCTCCACCTGATGCTGGCACCCCTGCTTCAGCCAGTGGCCTCATTGGTCACACCACCCTGTCAGGGGGTGGTGACCAAAGGGAGCCCCAGACCTTGGACAGCCAGATCCAGGAGACAAGTAAGTGGCTGGGCTTGGCCTAAGGGCCAGCCAGGGGCCCTGTCACTGGCTGAAAATTGAAACTCCTTTGTTTTATAACTGGAGTGTGGCCTAAATTTTAACGAAGTAACCTTTTATCTTCCAGGCATCTAACGATGACATTCTGGTCTCGTCTCCCATCTCCCCTATGTTCCCTTCCTGTCTCCCCCTGTTGCCCTGTCCTACCTTTCCTCACGTGTCACTGCAGATTGAGACCTACAGGCTCACGTTCCGGGCAAATGCCAGGGCCCGCACCGACCATGGGGCCGACATTGTCTCCCGGCCTCCCCACTTCCCTGGCTGCCCAAGCTTGGGGTCCCGGGCTCTGGGCTCTCTTTCCCGGGCTGTCTACTAGACTTGTAAGCTCTTGGGTGCTGGGCAGCCCTTTAGGCCTCCTTCCCTCCTGCCTAGCTTGCTCAAGGCAGCAGCAGCAGCTCCCGCTGCCTTCACCTCCTTCCACCATCTTGTGGGCCCACCTCCATCATCCCTCCACTGTACCACTGCCCTGTAGAGAAAGTTAGGAAGAGAGGGTAGTCTAATGGGATCTCTGTGGGATCTAGGGGTGGGGTCCTGGAGTCCAAGAAACTGACAAACCCGCCCTCTCTTCCTGGTTCAATTTGGAGGGACTAGTAGAAATGAACTCCAGGTGGTGACCAGCACTGACCCAATGCCCTGGAACCTAAGCCACTGCCTCTCCTTGGCCCCACAGTGGAAGCCCCCCATAAGTGGTACCAGGCCCTTTTGCTGCCTGCCTCAAGTTATTAATCAGGGGTCAGCTGCCCCTTGTCCCCACAGCTTATCATACCTGAATAGCTGCTGTTTGACTTTTATTCTTTTTTCCCCTCCCAATAACCTATGAACTGGTGGTATAGTTTGCAGGTTGAAGCCATGTCTAAATGAGAGTTTTCAGTAGGTGGTGAAGGAAGAGGGGGGAGGTCCTGGGTCTCCACTGAGGAGGCTGTCAGGCATTGGGGGCTGTCCTACTCTGGGCAGCTCGGGGCCCTGTGGGAAGAAAAGTGAGAAGTGAGCTACTGCCTAGTGAGCAGTCAGACAGCTAGAGTGGGCCAGTGTGCCTGGTTGTGCTGCCATTATGTGTATGCTGCTTTTTATTTTCTAACCAAGAGGCTGGTTTTGGCATCTGTCTCATTCCCTGGGATCTATCTGGTGGTCAATGTGTGATACAAAACCAGGGCTGGAGAAACAGAAATGAAGGTCAAAATCCCTGACCTGCACGCCAATGTCCAGGGGAGCCTGACCTGTTCAGAGTGCATGTGAACAGTGGGGAATCAGGTGTGAAAAAAATTTAAAACTGAAATGCATGAGAGTAAGGGCACCCCACTTTCCTTCTGGTGTGACTGGAGAGGAGCAGGAGAGGCCAGGCCAGTCATGGTGCAGCCATCCCATTGTGGTCTGTTTATGGGTGATATGGCTGCAATGCTGGAAAGACCCTGGGAATTATATCAACACGATTCTTATTGCACTTGTATTTTTTGTATTAAAGTTTGCATGGTTTCTAATAAAGGATTCAAACCCAAGTTTGTAGTGAAATGGCCTGGGAGTGTCTAAGGGCTCCTCTGGTGGGGCATTTTCTGCTGCGCAGATTTGCCTGTCAGGCGGCTGGCCCAGATCTGACCCCTCTTGGCCACAACCTCCACCTCTGCTCCAGGAACAGCTCGAGCAGGTAGAGGTCTGTACCGTTTCTCTACCCAAGGACATTATCCTCTCCATTTTAAGGCAGCAGTTTCTTTTCAGAAATCTTGACAGCAAATCTATAGCTCTCCAAACACACACACACACACACACACACAAGGAATTACAGGGGCCTATGGAAAAGGGACTGCCTGAGTGAGGGAGTGGCTTTCTTCCTATGCTGTCTGTAGAATGCCTAATGGAGCCTTCAGCAACAAGGGGCTAGATGGAACTGGGAAGAAGGGATCAGTGAGGATTAGGGTGCTGATGGCTAAGGGCATAAAGGTACCTACTACCTTCCTTGAGGATGCTGAATTGACAAGAGTCCATTAGCCAAGGTTTAGAGAAAGGAAGGTGGCTCACGCTCTCAGTAGACTGTAAGAGCTCCAGCTCCCTGGAAGGGTCGGTCCTACAAGTCAGAGAACCTGAGAAGGCTGATCTGGCAGATTGGGATCATAGGCCATATGATGTGTACACTTTGCAACATTTGGGGATGAGATCTTTCTGTACTTTGTTTGCTCATAGCTTAGCCATTACTGTGTCTGTAATTGTTGTACTGATTTTAAACAATAAAGCTGCCTGTCAACCCGCCACACAGGCTTTGTTGCTTGTCATCTATTAAGTCCCATTCCTTCTTACAGCCCCCCCCTTCTGTGAAACATGGGTGTGGCTAAGGAGAACGCCCAGTTTTCCCTGTGAGACCATCATACAAATCAAGGCTGCCTAGAAAAGTGTTCTGCTTAGGAGCAGCGGTGTCCATGCTGAGACTAGCCAACAAGTTGAAATGTGTTTGGCAGCTCACTCTTCCACAGCCAGTTCTGCATCCAGGGTCAAGAGCTCAGAGGCCTGAGAGAGGCCCTTGGAAGGACAGCAGCATCACAAGGGATAAATATAACTTTATTTTAAATAAACATTTGCACTCTGTACACAGCCCCAGCTGAAGAGGGGCTCAGTCATCAGCTGTCTTACGCACATCAAAGCTGCCACAAGGTCCCCGCAGCAGCTCTGCCAACAGTGCAAGTAGCTGCCCGTGTTCCTGCTGCACACTAAGTGGAAGTGCAGCTAACTCACTGCGGAGGCTCCGCTCCACCATTCGGCCTAGTGCTCGCCTTAGCTCCCTTAGCAACCGCACAGTTCGTGAATCACCTTCTAGCCGCAGCAGGTCACTGTCACTCAGTGAGATGGTGGCCCGGCGCCCATCATCTGGAGAAGGGCAAAGACAGGGAGTCTATGTTGGCCACACCTCTGAAGCCAGGAGTAGGCCTTGGAGTGGTGGAAGGAAGAGGTACCCACCACGTATGTGAACATCCCCGTCTGTGAGGAGCAACACAGCTAGTGGGTGCACCTGGGAGGAATCTCGAACAAAGACGCTACCGTTGGACTTGACGGCCATGAAATACGTCAGCCATCGGCTCCGTAACCGGGTAGCCTCCCTAGGGAACAAAGTGCTGTGTGATGTGGCACCTCTGGCCATTTTCTGAGGTCCTCTCTATTTAACCCTGCCTGCTACCCACCTGTTAATGGTCGACTTGTGCAGCAAGATGTTACCAGATTTGGTCCTGTAAGTGACACTGTTGGGCTTGAACTTCCCCTGCCGAGTCACCTTACCTTGCCTCACCTGAAGGGACAGAGGGAAATATGAGTATGGAGCTAAGGGTAGAGAGAGATGGGGACCTGGTCAGCTCCCTACCCGAGGCACCTGAATGAGGTTGGGGTAGAGGCCAGCCATCAGCACACCCTTCACCAGCTCCTCTTCCTCGCTATACTCATTGCACTGAGCAGAGGGCAGTGTGCAGTCAGAGGGCTTTCCCACTAGGAAAGCCTCGTAAATGTTCTCTGAGAACTGCTTGATGAGCCCTGGGGAGGCAAAGTGCTGTGTGAACAGAGGCCCTGCCTCAAGGCTTGGGGATGGGAGCTCTGGGTGCAAGGTGCGCAGGAAGGCCCTCTTGGGGGCCAGGCTGACCGTGGATGAAGCGCAAGCTGGGGGCGTACAGAAGGTTTTCTTCCAGGTAGTTTTCCCGGGAGGTACGGTCCTGCCAACGCAGCACCTCCTCCCAGCCAGCCACAGCACGCACGAAGGCCAGATGGTCACTACCACTGTCGTGGCTCAGCAGTGCCTTCACCTGGGAAAGAGTGTATAGCCATCAGGAGAGTTAACTAGAGCCCAGCTCAGCACAATGGGCAGGGTGTGAATAAACAACAGAGGGCTATAGGAAGCACCGATCTAACCTTATCCACCTCTGCCCGGTTCTGCAGACTGCTGCTGAAGGGGTCCCGGGTAAGGCAGGAAACAACCACCAGCAGTGGGTGCAGGCAACGGAAGATGGCGGCCAACACTATGGCCTTGGCCAGTCGGGGGTCGGTAGAGATGTGGGCCAGGCGCTGCCCCAAGGTGGTCAGGTACTCCCGCTGGTCCAGCACCCCTGCAATAGCTCAGCTGGTCAGTCCCACCCATGAGCCACTCCACAGCCCAACCATTCCTGGTCTTCATTTACCGATCTCCTGGAGCAGTATCACAGCCTCGTCCACTGCCTTGATATTTGGACTGTCCACAGCCTTGGAGAGGAACTCCACTGCCTATAGCAACAAGAACCACACCCCCATGAACCTGGGTCCCATTTTATCTAAGACCAAGCCCTTCCCCAGCCCCGCCTCTGACACACCGTTTTCTCAGGCATGTGGATTTTGGCTTGCAGCACCAGGTTCTCGAGAGGTGTGCGCAGGATCTCTGGCACTTGGAAAGGAACCATTTTCTCCAGGCGGCTTCTTGGGAACAAGTGGTAGGCAAAACCTGACTGGCAGCGGCCTGCCCTGCCACGACGCTGAATCACATTTGCTCTTGACACCCACACGGTCTCCAGGCAGGACACCTGGGGGAAGGCAGGAAACCTACACATGCTACAGGCCTTCCTTGTCTACCCACATTTCCAGTCACCCTCATCACCCTCAACAGGGACACACAAAAGGATGTCTACAGCAGATTGGAATTAGGGACAACCTCACAACAGGAGTCCTCCCCCAATGGGTGGGTTGGGTCCAAGGGAGAGGCACCACCTTGGTCTTCAGGTCATAGCGTTCCTCCTTGTGCAGACCGCTGTCCACGACATGCACAATGTCGTTAACTGTGATGGAGGTTTCAGCAATGTTGGTGGCCAATACAATCTTACGCACTCCAAGTGGAGGCTGCTGGAAAATGGCCTTCTGATCCATCATGGGGATATTGGAGTGCACTGGTGGGTAGCAAGATGCAAAAGGCTACAGGCATTGTTCTAGCCAGAAGAGTCTCAGACTGACAGCAGGACAAGAATTTGGATTCCCCACCCATCCCTGGCCCATATAACCCTAACCCTAAAGCCATTTGATAAACCATACCCTTGGGCAAAAATGGTCAAACACAGGACCTGGGCCACTGGTACATAGTCAGGACTCATCACTGCAAACCCAGACTCACCTGGTAAAATGAGGTACTTGCTCTCATGCATGCTCAGGGCCTCCTGGAGACGTTGCTGCACTCCCTTGATTTCTTGCCAGCCAGGCAGAAAGCACAGGATCCCACCTGTAAAGGGGCCCTGCAGCCATGAGCTGGTAGGTCCAAGTGAGTAGGGAAAGGAAATGGAGAAGTGGGAGAAGCACCCACCTGGTTCCCCGCGGGCATCGATGTGCAGAACCAAATCAGTCACAAGGTCCAAATCAAGTGCACATTCATCTTCAGACTAAGGTGGGAGAAGAAAGGGCAGGTACAGTCATGATTATTCCCCAGTTTTTATCAAGGAAACAGCCTTGGAAGATAACATACTCTATTATGAAGATAGGGAGGAGGAAATCCGAAGGAAAGCCCAGAAACCCTGGAGTATGTATGGGGGTGGCCCTACCTCATGGTGCCGATGCCGGTGTGGGTACTGGTGTTTGCCCAGCTTGGCCAGGATGTCCTCCAGGTAATGTTCCTTGACAGGATACATGAAGCCAGGTACCTTGATGACAGGGCAGCCCCCAAAGTAGCGGGAGAAGCGTTCATTATCTCCTGTAGCACTCATGAGCACCAGCCGAAGGGCTGGGTTGAGCCGTTGTAGGCCCTTGAGCAGAATGAGCAGGAAGTCTGTGTTCACATCCCGCTCATGGACCTCATCCACAATGACATGGCTCACACCCTCCAGGCTGGGGTTGCTCTGTAGCTTCCGAAGCAGGATACCCACAGTGCAAAAAAGCAGCGCCCCACCTCGGGCTGGGGGCTTGCTTTCCAAGCGCACCTGGAAGCCCACATTCCGGCGCAAGGAGGGGCCCAGTTCATGGCTGACCCGCTGTGCCACAGACACAGCTGATATACGGCGAGGTTGTGTGATGATCACATTGCAGCGGGCACCTCGGCCCTCAGTCACATAGCGCTCCAACAGCAGCTGAGGGATACGTGTGGTTTTTCCACAGCCTGTGTCCCCAGAGATGACCACCACTGGGTGCTGTTCAATGGCACTGAGGATAGTGTCCCGATGAGGGTCCACAGGTAGCTGGGGGGCCTCCTGCCAAATCGGCCCTCGCCTCCGCCACAGTTCTAGCAGGCTCTGGCTCAGGCGGACTTCCTCTGCTTCAGACAGGGGCATGTATGGCTTGCCTGTGATAGGGTCACTCAAGGGCCCTGAGTCCTTGCCTAAGGGTAAGATGTCATCACTCTGCAGTCGAAGTTCTGGGGAAATCCATGAACTGTCCACTGGGTACTAGAGGATGAAGAAGCAAGCAAAATAACAGAAGTGCCTGTCTGCCTCCTCCATGCAGTCAGCCCCTCCAAAGGATTCACCTATGTCAGAGGTTTAGGGCCCAAACCCACAAAGCAGAGGGTAACTGGCTGTGACTGCCCTGACACCCTATAGGCATGACTAAGGGACGACCTAGGGCCAGGAGCTCCAAAGTTCCCTGCTCAATGGCAAAAATGATCTCACATGCCTGCCCTAGAGAAGCAGCCTTCAGTCTGCTTGAGGGAGACGGTGGGATGAAAGGCAGGAAGGGCTCTTACATGACTCAGGAAGGCCTCTATCTTCCGAAGGATAGGCTCAGGCACCTGGATGGTACATGGCCGGCGCTGGGTTTCACCCAGCTCACGCAAGGAGGCCAGGTTGTACATGGCATGGGTAAGCGGCTCATTGTTTCTGTCCACCAGGCCCAGGCTCTGCAGAAAAATGTATGGCTCAGTCTATGCTCATAATCCCAGCACTCAAACTGGAGGTAGGATGCTTGCCAAATTCCTGGCACCCTGGACGACACAGTGTAACTCTTAATAGTAAGTTTAAAAAACTTAAAACTAAATGGGATAGAGTTGAACCCTACCCTTTGCCCAGGCATGGTGGGCCAAGAATGGCCTCCTCCAATGCCAAAATCCCAGAAGACCAATCTCATTTGTACAGATTCCCAACACACACCCGAGACCTTGAAGACCCCACTTCTCCAGCTCTCCCTGCGCTACCTCACCATAGCATCCCACCCAAATTCAGCTAGCAGTGTTACCTCCCTAAGAACATCTTTCCACTAAAGGCATCCCCTTCCTCACCAGTGCTTAGATCACAAAAGGCACCAAAGCTACCAGCTTCCCAACGCTGCAGCTCCTTCTCCCATGCCAAGAGTGTGGACTTGTGCATATGAAGTGAAATTGCAGACTCTTCCACATCCTGCAATGAGCCCCAGCTCTCTGCCCTGCTGAGCCCAAAGCAGAGTACACACAGACCCTCATAGTTCACCACCTGCTGCATGCAACTCTTTCTCTTCTGTTTGTTTCAACACAGCCTCGCTATGTAGCCTAGGCCTGTCTTGACAATCTTTCCACCTTGCCTCCCAAGTACTAGGATAATGGTATACAGCACTACAACTCACGGACTCTCCATATTCTCCAGGTTGACAGGTGTAGGGATCCATCAGAGGGATCTAAGACATGTTCCCTAAGGTACAGAGCACTCTGTAAAGCAGGCTCATTTCATTCTACAAACTGAACCTCTACCATCATGCTTCAGATGAACCCACTTCTCTGTTAATCAGGCAGAATGCTAATGCTAATTCTAAGGCTAATACCATTGGCTAAGGCCAATACCAAAGCTCCTTCAAAGGAAATGCCACAGATACAGCACAGCAGTAGAGTGGCCACCAAGCATGAGGAATGCTCTATATCCAATCCCAACACTAGGAAGGAAGAACAAGAAAGAAACAAAACAAAAAACATGCCAGGCTTAATGGCATCTGCTGATAATCCTACCATTTGGGATGACACAAGTCTGAGTTGAAAGCCAACCTGAACTGCATAGCAGGTACCAGGCCAGGCTGAGCTTTAGTGAGGCTCTGTCTCAAAAGAACGGGGGTTGAAGGTCAGGCTGGGGATGCAGTTAAGCTGGTTACCAGTTGCCTAGTATACATGAAGCTCTGGGATTGGTCCCCAGCACTGCAAGGTGGCTCAGGCACCTAAGAGGTGGATGCAGAAAGTCCAGAAGCTCACGGTTATCCTTAGCGGTGTAATAAGTACCAACCTAGCCTGGGGTACACCAGACTCTATCTTAAGTTTAAAACACTAAAGAGGAAGGTATGCCTGACACCAAGTCTGGTAACCTGAGTTTGATCCTCAGGATCCATACAGTAAAAGGAGAGAACTGACTCCTGTATATCTTTCTCTGACCTCCACATGTATGCCATGGTGTACAAACAATAAACATTTAAAAGAAAAAGGAGTGTGGAGTGATATACAACCTCCCAGCTGCAGGCCACAATCCCATCACCTTAATGTCACTCACTTCCTCAATTTTCATTCTAGATTTACATCAGATTCTTCACATGCACACCAAGGTTAGCAGGATCTCTGGGCAGCAAGCCTACGTCATAAACCAAGCTCTATTTTCATACCTCTCTCTCTGTCTGTGAAATCTCACTCTGGTTCCACCTAGGCTCTGGTCAAGTGTTTTTAAGTCTGAGTCCCCCCAGAGACTCTGGGGAAGTAGTCATGGAAACAGTGGTAACAGATTCATGCAAGGATGAGCCACCTGATTCTTTTCTACCTGGGTGCAAACAGCCCAAGGCCTGGTGTGTGTTTTACTTCCTAGAAAAGTAGACTAATCTGTCATAGACAAAGGGACTTACCTTCAGTTTCTTGCAAGCCAAGGCTGCTGCCTTATTTTCAGCCTCAGCTTTGCGGCGCCCTTTGGCAACAAAGGTCATGGGACAGGGCCAGAGCAGAGTGAGTGTAGCTAGCTTGGTCTTGGTGCCCACAGTATGGAACTGCATGAGGTTCTACATGGAAGGTAAATGAGAAAGTTACAGAAGGCCGGGAATGAACAGAATGTGCACCTCAACGAACCCAGAGATGGAGCTAACCACAGTCTTTACACCACCAAACAAGTCACATATGACTGAGCACAAGCACACACAGTTCTGTATCTGGACTGCCCTTCTATCTTTCCTGTTTTATGTCCATCACCCACCAATGAGCCTGTGAGGCCCCATTTCTGAGCCTATTCTCAATTTCTGTAGTAGATGGGGTTCATGTGACACCACTACCTGTCTTCCTGACCCACGTTCGACTAGATCCTTCAGAAAAGTCTAGGACAGAAGCTGTTAGCATGAGCCAAAATCTAGGCTAAGAGAGTAAAAAGGCCTTCCATCTCTGCCTCAGTCCTTCTCTGAGAAGCCTTGCTGGCGTCACTGATGAATAACAGAAATCCGGCACCTCACTCCTATGCTTGAACGTCCCTAACCCACCACTCGGTCACAGATCCAGTGCGCAGTGCCCAGCCTACACCCTGGGGCTTTTTTACTCTCCCTGTCCCGATGCTCTCCATCCCATGTCCTTCTAGTTGACGTAGGTGGGAGCTCAGACAGGCACCTGAGCCCTGCTCCACCCCAAGGCTTCCGTCGTCCTGCTGAAGCACACACTCCTGGAGAGCCGACTCACCTTAGCCGTGGAGGAGGATGTTGCGATCTGAATCACTTTGGCCAGAAGGTTCTTGGGAAGTGGAAACTGGGTCAGAGCTCTAATAGCACTGTCGTCATCTGTCATTTCAAAGGTACCCCCCCTATGAGGACAAACAGCATAGGTGAAAAAGTCTGCTGTCTTCCTAGGCAGGTGTCTCTGGGACTTCAAGGTTAGGATACAGTGCTGGTGTGACAGACAGGCAGGAGGCGTGAAATGACTGGGCCAGGAGCCTCTTCAGTCATACTACAGAAGCCCAGTCCCCTGGCTTCCCCAGAGAGAAGTAAGCAGAGTGACTGCGGGGAAGGTGGGACCCGAGTATGAGCTGGAAAAAAGGAACGTGCTGTCTGCAAGAGCCGAGCTAACAGCCCAAGACAGTAGTTACCAGTGTACTCCCCTACACCCCACCCTCAGATAGGGGAGACACTGAGCAACAGGATATGAAAACTAAAGTGTTGGGCATAACCCTTACATATGTGGGAGCTCAGAGAAGACTGATTCCATGCCAAGATGTGCCAGGGTCCCCAACATCTCTCTGTCCCAGCAGTACCTTGAGTCCCTGAGTGGGTTGTGGGAGTCTTGCTGGGTCATGGACAGAAACTCTGTCACATCAATGGTCCCCTCCTCTAACTCTTCTTCCTCATCTTCCTCTTCCTCTCGGCCTAAGGATCGGGATAGACCTCCAGGACCCCCCGGACGAATGTTCTCAGGATTCAGCTGCCGCCAAGAAGTTGGAGGCATGGTGGGTTCTGGACGCCACCAGCTGTCAGCTGGAGACCCAAAGCGATCAGCCAGCACTCGGTATTTGGCTGCATCAAACAGTTCATTCCGTGGACCCAGCAGACCCCAGCCCTGTTGGTTAGAGAAAACTGTGAGGAGCATACCATCACCACACCTCAGTCAACCTGTTCTGTACTCCAATGTACACAGTTCAGCCCTGGCCAGAAACGGGAAAACAAAGAACACAGATGCAGACGTGACAGGGCACTCCTGTCATCCCAGCAATGGAAGCTAAAAGAAGGGTCTTTTCTTCTAGGCCCATGTTACCTGTACAGTGACACCATCTCAAGAGACAATCATATAAAGAGAGGGAAGGAAGGACAGACTGACAGAGGGACAGAAAAAAGAAAGAGAAAGCTTAAAGTAAGTTAGGTCACTGCATCTCTTCAAAACAGAGCAACCACAGAGCACCCAGGCGCAGCAGCGGCACAACAGACGCACGGAAGCAGACACAGCACAGCCTCAAGCAGATCACCCAAATCCAAGCCCCACAGTTACATATATTTGGGACCAGCCTGAGTAATATAAAACCTTACTTCAAATAAATAATAAAGACACCAAACAAAACAAGCTGGGGAGACGGCTCAGTGGCTAAAGGCTCTCAGTGGCTAAACTCTCCCAGAGGTTTTGAGTTTAGCTGCTGGAACCCACAAATGGTGGCCACCTCCTTCAACTCTAGCTCCAGGCGATCTGACATCCTCTTCTAGCCCTGAAGGCACCTACACATATGTCATTCACGCACACACACATACACACATAAAAAATATTAAAAAACAGAGAAGGGACTGAAAAACAAACAAACAAAAGAAGCCATCATTACCTGGGCATGATGGTGCATGGCTAGGATGCCAGCATTGGGAAGGATAAAGCAGAATGATTGCATTAAGTTAAGGCTAGCCTACACTAAGTATCAAAGACCTATAAAAACAGGGAATCAGAGCTGGGCAGGGGTGGCACACACCTTCAATCCCAGCACCTGGAGACACAGGCCAATCTCTGAGTTTGTGGCCAGCCTGGGCTACAGAGTGAGTCCCAGGACAGCCAGGGCTACATGAAGAAATCCTGACTTGAAAAACAAGAAAACAGGGGCTGGAGAGATGGCTCAGCGGTTGAGAGCACCGTCTGCTCTTCCAGAGGACCCGGGTTCGATTCCCAGCACCCACATGGCAGCTAACAACTGTCTGTAGTTCCAGTTCAAGGCAAATAAATAAATAAATAAAGTTTAAAAAAAAAAAAAAAAAAAAAAAGAAAAACAAGAAAACAAACAGACGGAAGCAGAAGATAGAGCCACAAAGTGCAGAGCAGTCAGGACACGAGTGGCCTATAACATAAGGCAAAAATCCTGAATAATAACCAAGAATAATCAAACTGTAGGCTGAAGAGACAGCTTAGCATGTAAGAGGATGGACTGCTCCTTCCAGTGGACCAGACTTCAGCTCAAGTTCTGATGCTCTCTTCTGGCCTCTTAGGTACCGTACTTACCTGCACACACTGATTCATACACACATATACTTAAATGTAAAAATAATGTGTGGGAGAAATGGATCAGCAGTTAAAAGCACTGGCTGGGGGGCTGGAGAGATGGCTCAGCGGTTAAGAGCACCGTCTGCTCTTCCAGAGGACCCGGGTTCAATTCCCAGCACCCACATGGCAGCTAACAACTGTCTGTAGTTCCAGTTCCAGGCAAACACCAAGGCAAATACATAAATAAATAAATAAAGTTTAAAAAGCACTGGCTGCCCTTCTAGTGGACTCGAGTTCAATTCCCAGCAACCACATGGAGTGTCACAAACATCTCTAACTCCAGTCCCAAGGAATCTGACACCCTGTTCTGGCCTCCAGAGGCACTGCCCACATGCCCACACACGGTAGACAGACAGACAGACAGACAGACAGACAGACAGACACACACACACAAAGAAAAAAGAACTCTCAAAGACCTCACTCAAGCTGGAGCTCAATGAAGACCCCCACTAGCATGTGCCCTGGCTTCAGTCCTCAGCACAAAACAGAAAGAAATCAAAAAAATACTTTTTTGGGGGTATTTTTGTTGTTGTTGTTGTTCTTTTTCAAGACAGGGTTTCTCTGTGTTAATAGCCCTGGCAGTCCTCGAACTTAGTCTATAGACCAGGCTGCAAAGATTCGACTGCCTCTGCCTCCCTAGGACTGGAATCAAAGGTCATAGAGAGATCCTGACTCAAAAAAACACTGTAGTCAAGCCAGCTATGGTAAGTCACACCTTTAGTCTCAGCACTCAAAAAGCAGAGGCAGTATATCTCTGTATTCGGGGTTAGCCTGGTCTATACTTAGGTAGTTCTAGGCCAACAAAACTACACAGGAAGACCTGGTCTTTGAACAAGCAAATGAACAAACGGGAAAACAATGTAGACAATTTGTGAGGCATGACATCTATGGTGGACCTCTGGTCTACACAGAGACAGACAGACAGACAGATAGAGACACACACACACACAGAATAACACTAGGAAGTAGGAGGGGCTCGGGAGAGTTGAGTGACTGAACACTGCATCAACATCTACCAAGATCCCCAGAACCAAACCACAGCAAGGGAAAGCAGGAAATAACAGTCCCCGGGCCTGCCAGCCTTCAGGAGGCAGCTCACCTTGAACAGCTGGCAAGCAGCCGCTGCAGCTTGCCGCTCAGCATCTATCTTCTTGCTGCCATACCCTTCTACTTCCACGCTCTTGGGCCACTTTATGTGTAGGGTGACTTTCTGGAAAAGTGAAAAGACAATAAGGAAGGGGAATGGCAGCCCAGCCTGTAACCAGCACTGCAGAAATGAAGGCAGATGATCAGGTTACAAAGTAAATGCCAAGACCCTGTATCAAAAACAAGTAAACAAGTTGGGTGTGGTGGCACAGGAGGCAGATCCTGGTAGCTCTCTTGAGTTCAAGGCCAGCCTGGTCTACAGAGTGTGTTCTTGGACAGTCCCTATACAAAGAAACCCTGTCTCAAAGCAAACAAGCATTAAGAATGGTTTAAGTGATAGAGCTGTGGGATCTAGACACTATGACACTGTTGGAGTAGGGGTCCTCAGCATCACCTCTACTCTGCATTCCTTATTAGACAGGGGACCAGAACCAGGACCAAAGCACTACAGTGGCCTGCTAGCCAAGATGAACACAGTTCCTTACCCGCTGCTGTGTTTGCTTTCCCTGAATGAAGCATGGAGATTTTTGGTGTTTCTTCAATCTATTTATGAGATTCTCTACTGACTGTCCACATTCAGAAAGCCCATTCTGGCTGGGCAGGGTGGGACACATCTGTTTTCCCATGTGTGTAGAATACTTTCAGTATCTGTGATCTGGAGGCTGGAGCACCAGAAATCCAAGGCCCCCCCTGTTACATAGCAAGCTCTAAGCCAACCTAGAATACATAAAACCCTATCTCAAAACAAAATAATGAAAAGCAAACAAAATGAGCTGGGGGATGATGGTACACACCTTTAATCTTGGCAGAGGCAGGTGGATCTCTATGACTTCAAGATCCAGCAGGCATTGCTACGCAATTAAACCCTGTCTAAAAAACCAACAACCCCCTCCCCACAAAAAAACAAAACAAAACAAAAAAAAAACCTGCCTCCACAAAGGCAAATGAAACAGTATACCCACTTTGGCCTCTGACAAAAAACCCAACAAAGCGAAAAGGGCACCTCCTCTGACTCACACAGCAGGCAACTTAGCCATCAGTGCAGTTACCTTCTTCTTTGGCCCATTCGTGTGCACATAGACCAGCTTGTCCTTTGCATGTGAGATGCCAAGGGCTCTTCCAATCACACTGTTGAGAAGGTTTTTGGGCTGTGGAAACTCTTTTAATAGGTCCCTAGAAGCTAAGAAAATAAGAATAAAATAATTACTATTCTTTTTCTTTTGAAACTCCATAAGGTATACCAAAGGTACTCTGGGCTAAAGTTGTTGGCACAGGACCCTAAAGTGGAGTTAGGATTCCTTGGAAAAGGGCTAGATGGTCAATAAACTCCATGAGTCTGATGTCTGAAAGTGGGTAGTCACAAAAGAAAACAAAAACATATCTTCCGGGGTTGGAGAGATGGCTCAGCGGTTAAGAGCACTGACTGGAGGACCTGAGTTCAATTCCCAGCATCCACATGACAGCTAACCACTGTCTGTAATTCTAAGATCTGACAACCTTACACAGTTATACAGGTAGGCAAAACACCAATTCACATTAAATAAATAAATATAAAATAAAAACATATCTTCCAAGAATGAAAATAGGAGATCAAGACCTCCTATGGTAGTCCACAATCAGGACAGAGCTGGAAGGACTCTGGCCAGCTACAGCATGACAAACAGGGCCCTAGCAGGCCTTGCCCTCCCCCATCCCCGATAAACCATTAGATTACTTTCCTACAGCTGGTCACTGAGGCCTTCCCCTCATTTGGTCACCTCCTCTCCTGATGGTGATCACCAAGGTTCAGTTATCAAAGCACTGATACTAATCTTGGTCTGGGGTCCTGAGCTGATTCCAGTCCTTTTAGCCCCCATGGAGGCCGGTGATGAGACCCAGATTGTAAAGATCTTCTGCCTCCATTCTCAGCTATCCCTCAGTATTCTGTAGAAGTCCTCTCTACAGCGCACAATCTCACAGCCAAGACACAAAAATGAGCCTTTCCTTTCCTACCCTGGCATCAAGGGGGAAAGTGCATCATACACCAGAAGGGCTACCTCCTTCCCTTTGCTTATTCTCTGCATTAACCTCAAAATACAAATGATGCCAATGGCTGAGATGCCCCATCTAGTAGCAGCTCCTGCCAGACAAAGCTTGGTTAACCACAGAAGGGTAACTCAGGACAGCTCAAAACAAAATAAAGGGCCCCCAACATGCAGCATTAGAAACCTTAAGGATGTCAGGCCTTCTCATTTGCTAGCTTCAGTCTCTGACACTATGATCAACTAGATTCCCCAGTGATAGAACTTAGTGGGTGCTCCATGCAGAACCGTGACAGACATGGCTTGTTTCATCATAATCATTTGGGAGGTTTTTTTACACAAGAGTAGATACATTAGTCCTAAGAATGCCAGCAATGTTCAGGTAGCATCTGCATTTAATTCTTTTGTCCTTTCAAAAGTGCATTCATTGCTCAGCAGATGTTGCAAACTTTTAACCCCAACTCTTGGGAGGCAAAGACAGGAAGATTCTGTGAGTTTCAGCCTGTCAGGGTTATCTAGTGAGAGCCGCATTACTGTGTGAGTATGTGAGTCCACCTTCTGGGGGTGAGAGAGCCAGTCCTGCAAGCCTATTCTCTCCTCCACCTTGGTTGGGGTTGGAAGTTTGGTCTTGTACCAGACTTATATGGCAAGCACTTATCCATCTCACCAGTGTTGTACTGTGAAAATGGTCCTCCAAGATTTCTGATGTAACCTTGTTATCTAGTTTGCAGTATTTACTGGGGGCAAATAGTTGTGTCAACTAGCACAACAGGTGCATCCTACCTGGAGCTCTCCTAAATGCTATATAAGAATCAAGCAGTTAGCAAACAGTGCCTAAGGAGACTCAGGAAGAGTTGATTCCATCTTGAATCCCTACTTTAAATAACTCACTAGACCCACAGATGTACACAGATGCCACAAGCCCCAGTTCTTCAAGATGGGTCAAGGCCATCTACCACACTCTACCTATCTTAATGGCTATGTATGGTCTTACCAGTTCCATCCTCTGCCCTAGCCAGGAGTCATACATTCCACCTCTATTTTAAGATTCTGAAATTCCAGGTGTATTAGGGCTAAGTCCAACTGTGATGACAGAACTGACCCTCAATGCCACCCAACCTGACAGAGGTAGGGTAACCATGTGATTTCCATCCACCTATCCACATGCAGGCGTGCTGGGTTCTAGGTGAACCTAAGCCACAAAAAGCCTTCTAACAGCAAGGCAGAGACCCCTAGAGGTAGGAAGCTTAAAGTCCTGGCCGGCCAGTCCGGCCTCAGTCCCTTGTCCCTCGCTTGCCTTCCCTAGTCAAGGGCGTCGCTGCCCAATCTCTGCTACATAACTCTCACCGTTCACCATGCTTCCGTCGCCCTCCCCAGGCTCACTAGGGGCCACCTCTGATTCGACCTCGGAAGCCTCCTGAGCGCCATCGGGGCGGACAATAATTGATGAGAAGCCACGCGAGAGTCCTTGCCGCTCGGCAGCGCGGGGATCCGGCGGCCGCAGGCGAGGGGAGACGCCGGCAGCCAGGGCCACGAGCCGCCTAGCAGACGCCATGGCAATCCCGCCGATCCCCGCGGCCCCAGGCTGCGACAGTACCTTGGAGGGCTCAGCAGCCGCCAGGAGTACTGTGCGCCCTCTGCTGGCCAGGGGGACTCGGTGCTGAGCTGAGAGCAAGAGAGCTAGATAGAATGCCAGTCCATAGACAACAGCCAAGGCCTCCTCACGAGCAGGGCATCGAATCTCAAGCAGGAAAGGGCATGGGGTGATTTGAGGAAATAGTACCATGTATTTGTATTTGCTAACACGTCCATTCAAGGAAATGACCAAGTTCCCTCCAGGTCCTACACATGGTAAATTTCTGACAGGCTGCTTTCTAAGAACTGACTTGGATATAGATGATTACTAAGCAGGGCATCCATCTCCTATGGGTAAATCTGATGAGTAGAAAAGACCTCTTGAACATAAACTGACTTAATCCCCTGCACTGGAGTCAAAGGACATACATAATGCCTACTTTGGAGCCCAGTGCCAAGAACTGAGCCCCATGATTAAGAGTCCAATATGTTTCCTCGTTGTGTGAAGATGGTGGATTTTACTCCTCTCATGTGTCTGGTAGCTTCGAGGAGCAGGACTTGGTAGGCACTATGAGCAAGGACCTCCTGAGCAAAGGCCTCTGGGAAAGGAAAGTTCTGCTCAGGGGTTGGCAGTTTAGGTTGGGCGGGTTGGGAAGAAGAAATTTGTTTTTTAATTTCAGTCAGGACTTGAACAATCCCCTGGAGAGTTTATTAAAACATTATTGTTGGATATGGTGGCCCACACCTTTAACCTCAGCATTCAAGAGGCAGAGGCAGGTGCGTCTCTGAGTTTCAGACCACTTGGTCTATAAATTAAGTTATAGGACTTCCAGGGCTACAGAGACACTGTCTTGACAAAAAAGAAAAGAAAAACTAAAAAGCATATTACTACCCGAGAGGTGGCCCACACTGAAATCCCAGCACACAAGAGGCAGAAGCAGGACTGCTGCATGTCTGAGCCTGGTCTCCCCACAGCAAGGTCCAGCCTAACCTAGGTTATACAAACAAAACACAAGTATGTGGTACGCTTCAGTGGTAGTGCTTACCCAGTCTCCATAATTATGATTCCCTAGGTTTGACCATCAACACTGTATAGTGAAAGCATGTCTGAAAATCTCAGCACTGAGAAGTGGTCAGGAGGATTGTAAATTCAAGGTCATCCCTGACAACAGAAAATAAAAAAGTCTAAAGCCAGAATTGAAGGCTGGAGAGATGGCTCAGCGGTTAAGAGCACATAAAAATAAAATAAATAAACATTTAAAGCCAGAACTGAATACATAAGCCACTGTCTTTAAAGAAAAATTTTAAATCTGACACAAGGACTGAAGGAATGGCTCATCAGTTAAGAGTCCTGGATGCTCTTCCAGAGGACCAGAGTTTGATTCCCAGCATCCACAACTATGTAACTCCAGTTCCAAGAGGTCTGACACTCTCCTCTGGCTTTTGCTGGTACCAGGAATGCACATGGTAAACAGAGATACAAGGAGGCAAAACACCTACACACACACACACACACACACACACACTAAGTTTAAGGATAAATTAAAAATCTGATGCAGTTGTCACAGGAGACACTACCTGCATTAAACACTTACCTCTACCCAGATCAATATATAGGGCAGAACATGATTCCCCAAGGGCATTACATTTGGCAGTGTGGCTCATTACTTTGCTAAAAATCTAACCGGCTTCAAAAATGGTCTTCAAAGACTGTAAACAGCTCAAATGTCTTCCAAAGAATAGAGAAGTTTACACCAAGCTAGGTAGGCACAACAGTGGATGAGGATGAACTAAAAACAGCTGAAGGGGGCTGGAGAGATGGCTCAGCGGTTAAGAGCACCGTCTGCTCTTCCAGAGGACCCGGGTTCGATTCCCAGCACCCACATGGCAGCTAACAACTGTCTGTAGTTCCAGTTCCAGGCAAACACCAAGGCCGATAAATAAATAAATAAAATAAAGTTTAAAAAAAAAAAAAAAAAACCAGCTAAAGGAAACAAGTCTAGAAAAAAGACTTAGAAAGTAGCTGGCCCGTGCCTGTCATGACCCTCAGTACTGCACTCTACTGCACAGACAAGTAACACACAACAAAAAAGCATTATTGGGAAGCAAAGTGAAAGAATATACACAAAGCAAAACTTACCATAAACTAATTTAAGTGTCCAATCTTTATTTATTTGCCTTGGTGTTTGCCTGGAACTGGGAACTGGAACTACAGACAGCTGTGAGCTGCCATGTGGGTGCTGGGAACTGAACCCCAATCCTCTGGAAGAGCAGTCACTGCTCGAAACCACTGAGCCATCTCTCCAGCCCCTAAGTGTCTAATCTTAACGACAAGAACATAGGCATCTGTATGCCATTCTCTCTCTCTCTCTCTCTCTCTCTCTCTCTCTCGCTCACTCGCTCTCGCTCGCTCTGTGTGTGTGTAACAGCTCTGACTGTCCTCTGTGTGTGTGTGTGTGTGTGTGTAACAGCTCTGACTGTCTTGTATGTGTGTGTGTGTGTGCAACAGCTCTGACTGTCCTGTCCTGGAACTCACTTTGTAGACCAGGCTGGCCTCAAACTCTTAGGTGCTGGGATTTGAAATATCAGCTCATTTACTCCAGTCTTTCTGGAACTTGCCATTAGCCAAAGATGAACTTGAACTACTGACCCTATTGAGCACAGGGAGTATAGGCGTGTGTCATCACACCTGATTTATTCAGTACTGGGGGTTGATCTCAAGTTAGGCAAATACTCTTATCAACAGAAGAACAATTACAGCCCTATTAGAAAGTCAGTGGACCAGAGCTATGCTCATTTGCTAATGTATTAATGTATTATTATGACAGAATTAATTGCAACAGAAAAACATGACAGCAAAACCTGAAATATAGCTGGGAATGGTGGCTCATGAATTTAATTCCAGTACTCAGGGGACAGAAGCAGGCAAGGCACTGTGAGTTCCAGGACATTCTTATCTACAGAGTTCAGGCCAAGCAAAGCTACAGAGTGAGACCCTGTCTCAAATAAATAAATAAATTACATATATATATGTATGTATATATATAACATACATATATATAAAGGTTTACTAACTCAGAGATATTTCTTTTTATTTAATTTTTATTTTATTAATTTTTAGTGTGTATGCATGTTCATGACTTTCTCCTTCCACCATGGGGTCCAAGGACTGGACTCAGGTCATCAGGAAAGCATGACAATGACTGTTACCTGCTGAGCCATCTTGCCAGCTCTCAGAGGTATTTCTGTCCACTTCTGAATCACCCAGGACACTAAATGGAATCAAGGTGCAGAGGCTCTAAGTCCGAAGGTCAATGTTTAGGAGCTTAACCTTTACTTACATTTTGATATAGGGTCTTACTCTGTAGCACAGGCTGCTTGCTTCAAACTTGTAACAATCCTTTTTAGTCTCAGCCTCAAGTGTTAGGAGTACTGCTATCATCCAAATGCCTGACATAGGAACTGAAACTTTAAAGCTCCAAAGGCATAGGAGAAAACTCACAACAACCAGGCTCTGATGCTCACCACAGCACCTTTAAAACAGGGGAAGTAGGGGAGGGGCTATCGATACTCAAAACAACTGGGGCTTGCAGCCAGCCTGTAAAAACTTCCTCCACAGGAAGACATGACTGGTGATGGGAAAAGAAGAGGAGCTCCAGAAGCTCCTCACACATGTCGGTGTCACACATCTCTCAACTGCCTAAGGGATGCACAGGGAGACCAGACTGTGGCCTTGGGTCTGGGAGAGCATCTTGTAGTGTTTCTAGTACCCCAAGCCTCAATTCAGGAAAGAAAACACAGAGTCCTAGACCCTTATAGTTAAGTTTCTTAATTTATTCTCCCTCCCTTGGAAGGAGACCTTAGTTAGAAATTGGCTGTAGGAAGGAGAAAGCTTTGAAAAGGAAAAAAATGGTAATTTTTTCCTTTCACTTCTAAATCTGATTCTAATGAGGGCTGTTCAACACAAATAACCACTGTTTTCTGGGTGTTACTTATATTTTATATTTTAGTTTTTCTTTTCTTTTTTTTATAAGTTTTTTTAAAATTTTTAAATGTTTATTTTTATGTGAATTGGTGTTTTGCTTGCATGTATAACTGTAAAAGTGTCAGATCTTGGAATTACAGACAGTTGTTAGCTGCCATGTGGATGCTGGGAATCAAACTCTGGTCCTCTGGAAGAACAGTCAGTGTTCTTAACGGCTGAGCCATCTCCAGCCCATATTTTAGTTTTTCAAGACAGGGTTTCTGTGTGGCCCTGGCTGTCCTAGAATTCATTCTGTAGACCAGGTTGAAATTGAACTCAAAGATCTGCCTGCCTCTGCTGAGACTAAAGGTGTGTACCACCACTGCCCAGCCTGGGTGCTGCTTATTTACATACCTTCTTTTTCTAGGGGTTTGGGGAGACAGTCTCATGTACTCTGGAGCCAAGACTGGCCTTGAACTCTTGACCCTCCTGCTTTCACATTGTTGGGATGACAGGTGTCCACGTCCACTTCTGCCTTTCACAACTCCTTTATCTTTTTTGTTTGTTGGGGAAGGATGTTAAGACAGGGTTTCTCTGTGTAGCTCTGGTGTCTTAGAACTCACTCTATAGACCAAGCTGGCCTCGAATTCACAGATCCTGCTGTCTCTGCCTCCCGAGTGCTGGGATGAAAGGCATGCACCACTACTGCCAGGCTCTTCTTAAGGACAGAAATACCAGTGAAGCCACTAGTATGCCATAGCAGTGCAGTGGTGTTTCTAGTACCCCAAGCCTCAATTCAGGAAAGAAAACACAGAGTCCTAGACCCTTATAGTTAAGTTTCTTAATTTATTCTCCCTCCCTTGGAAGGAGACCTTAGTTAGAAATTGGCTGTAGCTACTAGCAGGCTAAGGCAAGAGGACTGAGTGCTTGAGCCTGGAAGTTCAAAGCCAGTCTGTACAATAAAGTAAGTTTCCATCTCAAAAATAAAAAAGGGGGAAGAGGAGGAGGTGGAGGAGGGGCTCTGACTCAGGGTAGGGTCCTGGCATTACATTCCTGAGGACTTATCTTCAATGCCCACCACCACACAAAAAAGAAAAGCAAACGCAGTACAGGAGAAAGGGGGCCAGGAGGCCTAACATTTATGAATGTTAGAATGGATGCCCTCTGGGCCACAGCTAGAGAAGAAGTGTGCAGCACCTGTGAGTCACCCCACAGGCAGGCAGCTATCCATCCCAAGTTATACTATGCCAAGAGCATAGTATACTCCTTGGCATTCAAGGAAGCACTGCCCATCTGACCCCTAGTTAACCCAAACTAACAATCTTGGATCTTAGCCACAGCACATCTAACACTCTCAGAGCCACTCACCTGCCATGTTGGAAATGTTAACGGTCAGCCTTTTCGAGTTACAGGGCATTTTAAGAAAGGAAAAAAAAAAAAAAGGGCAATCAACTCTTGTTTTAGCAATAGTAGGGGTGGCATTTCTTTAAAACCTAAGTCAGATGGCCATAGGGCTGGAAGTTGTCCATTTATACTACACTGCTGTAAAAAGTCAGGGCCATGTCAGAGTAGCGGGCAGTGTATAGGAAACTGCCTGGAAACTTGGCACAGGCCAAAGAAACTCTCCCCACACCATTCTTAAGCTCTTGACCTCAAAGGACTTAACAGAAGAAACTAGACTAGAGAGACCACTTTAGATGGAGCAAAGACTCTGTGACCTAAAACACTGTTTCCTCTAGACGGAGGGAGGGGTATGAACAGGCAGCCGAATGAAAAGCACCTGTCAAGACAAAAGGGGCTACCAGGGATGCTCTCCTTGGCAAATGTAGAAAAAAAGACTGAAGTCTGAGGGAAGGTAAAGGTTCATGTGCTCTGACTATTAGCCTATCTCTAGGTATATGTTCACCTGAGCCATCATTCATCTGGTTATTTAGATATTCTTCCTTTCAAAAAGATAGGCCATCTTGCCAAAGGACTGTAAGATAGACTTCAACATCAATAAGGTGCTTTCAGGTACTGAGGAAGAGAGTATCCAAGCATCTAAGATGAAGGGTACCAGGATGGGTCAGGGCTGTGTTCTGATGCTGCTTCAAGTATTTGCTTTCTCTCAAATGAAAGAGCCAGGGATGCCTTCTAGCCTAGAAGACTCTCCATGCTGGTGCTTAACAACTCAACTTATCCTAACATTTCTTTTAGGCCACACCTGGAGGCCCAAGGAGACTGTGGGGTATAAGTCACATAAGCTAGGATCATAACAACCTATTATAAGGACGTTCTTACTCAGGTCCATCAGCTCACCTAGCCCACCTTCCAGGCTTACTTTCGGAAAGCACATGTCCCTGTACAAAGTTTTCACTGCCACCCACCTATCCACTGATCTTGGACCAAGCCATTACTGAGGCACGGCTCCTCCTCCCTTACCTCGAGAGATGGTCCCTCCAGGGGCAGGGTTGACACACATAGGTGGAAGGCGGGGAGGGGGAAGTTTGCATTGACGCTGCCTGTGCTGGGTCCGATCTGGAGAAAAAGAAAACACATCAGGGTGACAGGTTCTCACCCCTCACAGTGCATATGACTGAACTAATTCACCCTGGGAATCCAAGTGGAGCTCAGGGCAATACTGAAAAGCCAATTGCAGGTTCTACAGAGCAGAGTAGCAATGACACACAACACAACAGTGATCGGCTCATACAGACACCAGAGGTATTCTTGTAGAGATCTCTTTTGCCTGTTCAGAAGGTGCCAGACTAGGTCCTCATCTAACCTTTATGGAGTTTATGATTGCTTTGTTTTGTTTTCTGAGAGAGCGTATCTAACAGCCCAGACTGCACTTGAACTCACTGAAACAAAGATGACTGAACTGCTGGACTCAAGTGCTGGAACCAGGTATATGTCATCACATCTAGCCCCTGAGTCTTCATATACATCCTATGCTTTGCTTTAGTCGTCTATGCCCATCTTTTTGGGGACAAGTGGATGGGTGGGGGGAGCCTTTCTTTGTGCAGTTTTGGCTGTCCCAGAACTAACTGTGTAGACTAGACTAGGCTGGCCTCAAACTCACAGAGATCTGCCTGGCTCTGCCTCTCAAGTGCTGGGATCAAAGGTCGTCCCACCACACTTGCCACAAATTACTGTTAGAAGAAGCTCCAAAATTTTGAGATACATGAAGCAAAGTTAAGCAGCCTTAGCAGGGCACTCCACCTCCCCCTACACTGCCTCAGCAACCCCATTCCCATCAGAGTGTTCCTGGCCCAGTCCCTCATCTAGCTGCCTGCCTTGGTGGCCCAAAGCATCTTCCCACTGTGTGGTGACCTGCTATCCCCTGGTCACTTTGCTGTACGCACACTTGCCCAAAGTCTATTTTTGCTATGTCTTTTTTTTTCAAATATTTATTTTTATTTTATGTGAATTGGTATTCTGCCTGCATGCACAACTGTGCAAGGGTGTCAGATCCTGGAATCACAGACAGTTGCCAGCTGCCATGTGGATGCTGGGAATCTAATTCAGGTCCTCCAGAAGAACAGTCAGTGCTCTTAACCGCTGAGCCATCTCTCCAGCCCCGCCATGTCTTTTTTTTTTTTGGGAGGGGGGGCAGTTCGAGACAAGGTTTCTCTGTGTGACAGTCTCGGCTGTCCTGGAACTGGCTCTGTAGACCAGGCTGCCTTCAAACTCACTGAGATCCCCCTGCCTCTGCCTCCCTAGTGCTGGGATTAAAGGCTTAGTGGTGTTGGCAGATCTCTGTTGAGTCTGAGGCAGCCTGGTCTACAGAGCAAATCCCAGGACAGCCAAGACTACACAAAGAAATCTTGCAAAAAAAAAGAAAAAAGAAAAAAGAGAGAAGGGGAGGGAGAGAGGGAGAGAGAAAGAGATGAGCAGCAATTGGCAGGAAGGAGCACTTTGGGAGTGGGGGGGAGAGAGGGAGAGAGAAGGAGATGAGCAGTAATTGGCAGGAAGGAGCACTTTGGGAGTAGGGGGGGAGAGAGGGAGAGAGAAGGAGATGAGCAGTAATTGGCAGGAAGGAGCACTTTGGGAGCAGGAAGGAGCACTTTGGGAGTAGGGCAGTGAACGTGCACAAAACCCAGGGCAAGAAGCAGCAGCAGTTCTGAGCTAAGGTAGGAAAGCAGGAGCTTTAGGAAATAAACCGAGAGAGTCAGAGGATTGCAGGCTGCAGCGTGGGCTCACAACTTTCACAGTGGCCAATCAGGGAAGAAAGCATGAAGTCAGGTGTACAACTCCACTCTTACCTTTTCTGAATGAGTCCAAGCTGAACATTTCTGGCCAGGAAAGAAAGCTGGAATCCTGAGAAGGAGGGTCAAAAGGCCATGAATGTTGATTACTATTCCTGGTTCAAGAATCTGCAAAGACTGCAAGAAAACAGCTATTATCCAGAGACAGGGAAATGAAGCTGTGAACTGGAGTCCACTGCTGCTCCCCAGCTCTAAGAATGCCGAGTGGTGGTGCAGGCCTTTAATCTTGGCACTCAGGAGGCAGAGGTGGGCAGAGCTCTGTGAGTTCGAGGCCAGTCTGGTCAACAAAGTCAGTTTCAGGACAGCCAGGTCTACATGGAGAAACCTTGTCTCAAAAAACCAAAAGGAAAAAAAATTATGGTCGAGTCCCTGTAAAATGAATAATAAATTCCCAAGAACTAATTGTTAATGGTGTCATTAATAATAAATTGCAAATACATTAGACCACAGCTACTAGGCAGAAGTCTTGATTGGTGATTTTCCTTTCCACTGAGACAGGGTTTTACTGTAGAGCCCAGGCTAGCCTGAAACTACCCTGTTTCAGCTCCCTGAGCACTGAGATTACAGGTATGTACCTCACACCTGGTGTTTTGGTACATTCTACCTACCAGTACATTTTTTCATTCAATTTTTTTTATTTATTGGCTTCATTATCTGAACTCTGATCCTCTTGCATTTAGCTCTCAAGTGAAGAAATTACAAGTGTCTACCCCGAGCCTCACTTTTTTTTTCTTTCTTTCTTTCTTTCTTTCTTTCTTTCTTTCTTTCTTTCTTTCTTTCTTTCTTTCTTTCTTTATTTGCCTTGGTGTTTGCCTGGAACTGGAACTACAGACAGTTGTTAGCTGCCATGTGGGTGCTGGGAATCGAACCCGGGTCCTCTGGAAGAGCAGACGGTGCTCTTAACCCTCTTAACCGCTGAGCCATCTCTTCAGCCACAGCCTCACTTTTATTAATACATTTAACTAAGGACTTTATCTAGCAATTACTGGGAAAAATAACACCTATAATTTAGTGATATTATATTATAAAATACTCAAATTTGTACGTAGAGATCTTTTTATTCATTTAGTCATCTTGGTATGTATTCTTTCAAGACAAAGTTTCTGTGTAACAGCCCTGGCTATCCTAGAACTCACATTTTAGAACAGGTGGCCTCGAACTCAGAGGTCCACCTACCTCTGCCTGGAATGAAAGGCATGTACCACCACTGCCCAGCAGAGATCTTTTTAATAATAGCACTCATGGACTAAGATTAGTTCCAGTAACCCCTACTAGATTTAGTTTTAAAAGATCTACATAAAGTTTTGCACATTAGGTTAACATCCAACATTGCTAGGAGACTAGAAGGACCTACACACCTGTCCTAACTACTATTCCCTTTCATTCTCAACTTGTGGGAATGTGGCTAGTAAAAGGCCATATCATGACCTCCTCTTCCCCAAAACTGCTGAAAATTTCAGCCAATAAGATATGGTGTATTCGGGGCTGGAGAGATGGCTCAGCGGTTAAGAGCACCGTCTGCTCTTCCAGAGGACCCGGGTTTGATTCCCAGCACCCACATGGCAGCTAACAACTGTCTGTAGTTCCAGTTCCAGGCAAACACCAAGGCAAATAAATAAATAAATAATAAATAAATAAAGTTTAAAAAAAAAAAAGATATGGTGTATTCAAAAGATAAAACTTCAATACAGTATCAACAACAATAGCATTTACTCAAAGATGTTACATCCTACAAACACCTTCTATGCAAATTAAGAGTATGGTTTAGGGTTCTAATTGAAAAGAAAGCCTGAATGTTTCAAATAACTTTTTTTTTTTTTTTTTTGGTTTTGGGAATTGTACTCAAGGCCTTGAACATGCTAAGCAACTGTCTACCACTATGTATAACTGCAGTCCAGAAACAATACTTTCTTGCTAAGAAACTTTAAATTAATCTGCATGTAAACAGACTTGAGTTTTAATTTCAGTTTTTGTAGATTTTTTTTCAAACAAAGTCTTAATAGTAGCCCAGACTAGCCTAGAACTCACTCTGTAGCTCAGACTGTGCTTGAATTCAAAGGAATCCTTCCCCCTTAGCCTCCAGAGTGCTGGAATTACAGGCATGACTCACCATGCCCAAGTGAGTTTTGCTTTTAAAAAAATCCTTAGATTTTCTCTTTGCCAAAAACTATCATATTATATGGTCTTTACTGTCTTTACTTCAAAAAATAGGAGTTTTAACAAATTAAAACTTCCCACTTTGTGATGTTCTAGAACATTTCACAGAAATCCAAAATAAATGTACCTCCCTTTTAATGTGGTGATTTTTTTAAATATCTGATTCAGTCTAATATAATTTATACAGATACATAAATTGTAGCATGTTAAAATTTCTCATGTGGGTAAACACAACATATAACAGAGTCTGACGACTCTGACCAGCACATAGGTTCCAAATGATAAATTATAAATAAGACTCCTAAGGGTTAACTACACACCTTACAGTGTGGCTAAGCAGAATATACACCACCACTCTATAAGCAGGGCTAAGTCACCTTACCTTATAAAAGCAGCAAGGGGTTCAGATTTTGTAGGCTTTTGAACTGGAGCTGAATTCTTTCCTTGCTATTCCTCATCACGAGGCTGGGCCTCCTCCTAGAAAATGCAATGAAAGTCACTGGAGTGGCACTCCCCACTGGGAAGCAAAACTGTACCCATCAAAAAAATCAATTTACTACCTTTAACAAGTTTTTGACACATGGCCTCACTCAAGATCCCCCAACCTATTCTAGACTCACCAAATGTGTATTATCCCACAAAGCATCTGCAAGAAAATGCTAAGAACATTTTCTCCGAGTCCAGAACAACCCCTTCACTTTTCTAATCCCATAATGGCTATAATATTAATCTATCTAAAATGACACTTCCAGACTGGAAAAATTACAATCATAATAATTTCAAGTACATTTTCACAGTTTACAAAGAACATCCACAGACTTTACTTCATATAATCCCTGCAACTATCCTGTGAAAAATATTCTTTCCCAGAAAAGGAAATTGATACACAATTATACAACTTACCCAAGATCCCACAGTATCAGGACAGAATGGAAATCTGCATTTAATAATTATGACCCCATGGTTTTATATGTTTATATTACAATACTTTTTTTTACATATCAACCTATAATCTGAATGTATCAGGTTCATTTTTGAGAGGGTAAGTGGTGTCCAGAAGCTGAAAAAATTTGGACCATAGCTTCACATATTAAAATACTTGGGAAATTACAATCTTTGGGAGTCAGGTAGAGTAGGCCTTCATAGCTATAAACTTTGGCAAAGAATATATAAATGCACAAATTAAAAGCATTGTCATAAATGTAAATTTATGTCAGAGTCTTCCCTCATGGAAATGTCAAGACTCTGAGCGTGGTACATGGAAAGGGGGTCACTGCCTTCCAAGAAACTGCAAGTGAAATCGTCAGATAATGTACAAATTCACTCTGGCTAGTAGGCTGCACCCAAAGCAACTTAAGAACTTGCAACTGGATTGCTGCAGTCTACCTGCTACAGTGCATGGCAAACACCCATGACCTGGGGTTGTAAGGTCAACAGTCTCTGCATTGAAAAGTTGCAATTAAATGACCAAAGTTATTTGCACAAGGACTATCTAGAAAGCCTTGACGCCATACCCTTTGATTGAGGGTTCTGAGGACCTCTGGGACTCCACTTCACTGCAAACAAAGGACCCAACATGCATTAGGTCTTCCCCTGCAAAATGGGACAAGTGAACACCAGCAAACAAAGAACATCTCTCCCCTTAGTCTCCCCCAGTGACAAGGTCAGTGCAAAAGGGGGCAAACCAAAGGAGTGAAAAATGCACCAGGTCTCCCTTTGGAGAAATGGTCCAGACCGCACAGAGGGAGGAGGGGCAGACAAAGGTCTCCGGGCCCTCCAAAGACTTCCTCCAGGCCCAGCCTAGGGAAAACGGAGCATCCCCTGAGGCGAAGGCGTCGTAGCGCCAATAAAGCTGCCTCTCTCTCGGCCTCCACGGAGCCCCTGGCAGCGAGGCCCGCCCCAGCAGACCGGTCTGGCCCCTGCCCCGCCCCGGCTCCATGGCAACCACAGGCCGAGGCCTGACTGCCCACGGCTCGGCCGGGCCGGCTTCCCGGGAAGGCCTAGGATGCTCGGCCTGCTCTTCAGGCTCGCCAGCTCCTCCTTCCCACTCTCCGCCAAGCCGCCGGCCAGACCCGGGACCCTTCATTGAGCTGACCATCCCCGACCGTGGCAGGCTGCTTCAAGAGGCACGAAAGGGTAGAATAAAAAGCCCAATTCACCTGTTGTTACAGATGTGAAACAAGCCTCGGTGCACGGCGCATGAGCCGCGGGCCCCCCCTCCACGGCTGGACTACAACTCCCACCAGCGACGGCGCGGTCCCTTCCGGGTTCCGAGGCGGAAGTCCCGCCTACGGTCCCTACTATACTCAGCCTGCGCCTTTCGCCAACCTGCTGTGAGGGATGCCGCTTCTGAGGGGCTCGTGGGGCGTTCGGCTGCCTAGGCTGTCGTCTGTAGTGTTCCTGAGCTCACTGTGTGATGATCAGTCTGAGCCTGTATCCGAGCACTAGCCGTGGGAGTGGGAGGGTCGCGCGCGGCTGTAGTCCCAGACGCAGGCGGGACTTCCGGCGAAGCGGCGGGGGGAGGCGTGTGGTCTGTTCCGTGGGAGCCCGCAGGAGCTGGGGACTGTGAGCCATCCGTCTGCCGTCCCCAGAGCTGACCTGTTGGGTCTATCCCGTTGGTCTTCTGCACTTTTAGGGGAGGTGAGCAATTTCGCCTCACAGAGATAGAAACTATACCAAGCAAAGGACCAGGCTAATGGGGGTTGGGGTGATGGACGACCGGGTGCCCAGGCCACATCGCCTGCCAGAAGTAAGGGAAGGAGATTTCCCTAATTATCCTCTAAACAGGATGAAGCCTGTGTTCAATGGAATCCGCCTTCAGTAGAGGAAACTGAGCGCTGGTCAGTAGTTCACAGTCGGGATGTGACCTTTCGTGATGTTTGGAGAACTAGTACCATAGTTCCTAACTTTTTTTAAAAAAAGAAAAGAAACATTCTATGTTGCATGTGGTTATGCACAAGGTAACATGGCGACAGATCCCTTGAAGCTGGACTTACAATCTTTTGTGGGTCTGTCTTTTTGTTGGTTTTCTATTGTTGCTCTGATAAAATACCAATGACCAAAAGCAACTTGGGGATGAAAGTTTATTTTACCTAATGGGTCACAATCGTCCACTAGTTGAAGTCAGGTCAGGAACCGAAGCAAAAACTATGGAGAAAACATTGCTTACTAGCTTACTTCTCAGGGTTTGCCCAGGGGAGCTTCCCCCCCCCTACACAAACTACCCCATACACATCAGTCATTCAAGGAAAAGCCCGAAAGCCAGTGCGGGGGTGGCACACGACGTTTTCTCGATTGCGTTTTCTCTCTACACAGACCGTTTGTCAACTTAACAACAATCTAATCAAGACAATGCTAATAACCTCTGAGCCATATTTCTAAGCTGAATAATCTATACTCCTTTTTGTGCAGCCATTTAAATATGTTATTAGCTGGGTGCCGTGGCACAGGTGACTTCAGCTATTCCAGAAGATTGTGAGTTGGAAGCTAACATGAATTGCATAGCAAAAATGATTGATGGTACATGGTTTTAATCACAGCATTCTGCAGGCAGAGGCAGGTGGATAGCTGATAAATAGTTCCTGACCAGTCAGAGCTGCATAGTTAGACCCTACCTCAAAGAAGGAAAGCATATAGTTGTTGTTTTCTCTCTACATTACACAGAAAGGCTAGAAGTTGGAGTGAAACGTAATTTTTTTTAGTCAAAGAATTACTTCTTGGAAACAAAAGACATAAAAATCTCTGTACAGATATTGCAATTTCTTTTCTTGTTTTATTAAATAAAACTTGGGAGTAAATATAGGGAATAAACTTGAGAGATATACTGAGCAACAAATACCAGCACCTGCCTCTCCCCACTTCCTGGATGCAAGAGCCCAAGCATCCTCTCAGCTCCTCCTTTTTCTCCTCTGTGTGTCCTTCTATCACCCTCTGAGTCCACCATTCAGCTGTAGACTACTACACCCACCAAACTGAGGTTGGACTCTATTGGTAGTCCCAGAGCAATCAAGACCAAAAAAAAAAAAAAAAAAAAAAAACCTTCCCCAACATCCCTCCTATTTTTGTCTAAATAAAAAAGATTTTTGCTTTCTCTCTCCTACCCCTCTTCCCCCTCCCTCTCCCTCTCTCTGTCTCTCTATCTCTCTCTCTCTTTTCCCCTCCCCCAAATAAACTCAACATGGCTCCCTGAAAAAAAATTTTTTTCAACTCTATGTACAATAAGAACAATTACCAGGTGTTGTCTAAATAGAAATAAAAGGTGTTGGGGCTGGAGAGATGGCTCAGCGGTTAAGAGCACTGACTGTTCTTCCAGAGGACCCGGGTTCAATTCCCAGCACCCACATGGCAGCTAACAACTGTCTGTAGTTCCAGTTCCAGGCAAACACCAAGGCAAATAAATAAATAAAGTTTTAAAAAAAAAAAAAAAAAAAAAGAAATAAAAGGTGTTAATTTTAACAAAATGAAACTATATATAGTAAGAACAATTATCAAGTAAGAATTACATTTGCAATGTCCAGCACATGTGTATTTGCCAAATTCCAAGAAAATACCTATTGTCTCTTGATAAGTCCAAAATTTTATGCCTAATTTACTTTCTATCATAACTAAGGAAAACTGTAGCTATAACTATTTAGGTTTTTTTAATATTTATTTATTATGTATACAGAAGAGGGTACCAGATGTCATCATAGATGGTTGTGAGCCACCACGTGGTTGCTGGGAATTGAACTCAGGACCTCTGGAAGAACAGTCAGTGCTCTTACCCTCTGAGCCATCTCTTCAGCCCCCTATTTAGGTTTTTTTAAAGATATATTTATTATGTATACAGTGTTCCACATGCACACCAGAATAGGGTGCCAGATCTTATTCTAGATGGTTGTGAGCCACCATGTGGTTGCTGGGAATTGAACTCAGGCCTTCTGGAAGAGCAGTCAGTGTTCTTAACCTCTGAGCCATCTCTCCAGCACAACTATTTTAACCCCATCAGAGACCCAAGAAGAATATATTACCCAGGTAAACAGGAAGTACAGAGCAAACAACTTTCAAAACTATAGAAGTGGCAGAGACAGGCTGGCTGCCTGGTCTGTCACCCGATGGTCCTCTGCAGTGCCAGGGCGTCCATCTTCAGTGTATAGGCCTAGAATATCTGACAGACTTTCTGTGATGCAAGAATTTTGAAGGAGTGTCTCACCTTGTCTTGCCAAATTTCAACAGTTGCCTTCTTTTGTGTCCTACATGTCTAATTTGGACAGCATTCTGCCAGTAATCAAGGTGAGGGCAGTTTCTTTTTTTTTTTTTTTTTTTTAAAAAAAAAAAAAAAAAAAAACTTTATTTATTTATTTATTTGCCTTGGTGTTTGCCTGGAACTACAGACAGTTGTTAGCTGCTATGTGGGTGCTGGGAATCGAACCCGGGTCCTCTGGAAGAGCAGACGGTGCTCTTAACCGCTGAGCCATCTCTCCAGCCCCAGGGCAGTTTCTTTACCACAGATGAAAGCAAACTTTATGTGGAGTTTCGATGCTCCTCATCTTCCTTTGGAGTAAACTGGTGCTTCCAGGAGCAGACCTGCCTCACTCTGCTGAACAGCCTTTTGTTATAAAATATTAAAATGACATATTCTGTAGGTCTCTTAAGAGTTTGAAGACTATTTAGAATGTCTCTGATTGACCTTAAAAATATGCTTAAAATGACTATAAGTTAAATTGTTAGAGATGACTAATTACTGACCTGTATTTCTTTATTATTCTAAATAGTTTTTGAGGACTAGAACTTTAACTTACATTTTAAAATGAGCTACAAAAGCATACTACCTTAAAAAAGAAATAGAAACATAAAATTTAACAAAAATAGCTTTGAATTATATCAATATACAGAAATCCATACCACTCTAAAATATTTGAGGTTAATGGTTGCTTTTTAGTTTAAAGCAAATTCCATAATCTACCCTTTTATTCAATCATTCCTATATCTCACTTTTTTCTTTAGAAAGAGAGCATTGAATTTAACCTCCCTTGCTTAGCTTCCTCCCTGACCATGACCAGTAGCAACTTATGTCCAACCTCCCAAATGATGACAGACATCCATTGAAAGACCAAAAACCACTCAGCTCATCTCTTGGGAATGTGGATGTCATGTTTTTAAAATTGCTTCCTTCAGTTTGGGGACTCTGAAAAAAATTGAGATAAAGATGAAGTCCTAGGAGAGATGACTTTTGTCCAGTCTCAGTATGATTGGATAGCTTATCTGAAGGCCTGACTAGAGTCTATGAGGCTGGACCATCCTAGCACACTGCTTTGAAGTTGTTCTAAGCAGTTTGTAGTTTAAAGCTGATCTTTGGGTAGTGTTTGTCAATGATGTGGTATTACCACACTGCCGGCTGATTCACAGTTTGGCCCCAATATCCTTTTGGAGACCTCAAAGGTTGCTATTAGGAATGATCATGGTTCACTGAAAGCAACAAACATTTTAAATGTCATATGCAGCAGATCCGAAAGATTAAAAATAGCCTATTAAATAACTTTGGGATATATAAACTTAGTTCCTAGAAACCTGCTTCAGACTCAATCATGCACAGGAAACTAGGTGAAGCCTATTTCTAGAATATGTACTCTATGTAACCACTAATATCAGAAGGTTTAAATAAATGCATATTTATTTAAATATGTATGTTTATATATATAGTTTAAATAATAAGTTTTGAGATATTTATGCCTTTAAAAAGTTTTAAAAACCAAAGGATTATGAGATTAGTGGCACTACAATAGTCTCTTAATCTTGGTTTTTCTTCTGTCTCATACTAGGTAGGTCTTCTGACATGAGACAGATTTTGAATTTTCCTTTAACAAGCATTCTTGGGTTTAGAGAAGGGGAGAACCATTCTTGAACTCCAAAGTCAGCTTTAAATTTTAGTTGAATTGGGACTACAAAAACACCATTTGCCTTATATGTCTATATATATAGTAGATAGAACAGTAGATACGAATATTTGGGAAGGTTTTTGAGATATTATCCTATGGGAAATGTACTATACCATTAGGCTAATTTACTGCTTTTGTTGGGGCATATTCTCTGGATGATTCGTCCTTCAAATGTCTCATTTATTTGTCTAGTGATCTTCAGATTCCTTGTTGAATGCTTTTATTGTCCTTGAAAGATAAAAATGAAACCCGAGAATTCAATAGAGGTAAGAAATCTCTCTAATGGCTTGTTCTTTTGTCTCTGATCTTTCACCATTTACCCTGATATCTGGCTCTGGGTTTTTATTACAACCAATTAGGATTTGTCCAACAGTCTCCTCTCCTAATCAAGAGGTTTCTCCTGTTCAAATCTGATCTTATCAATTTTGATATTATTCACAGCTTTTCTTATTTTATAGAAACAAAAGCCAAACCTCTTCCCCAGTGTAGCACATATCCTGGTTCCCATTATGAGCTCAACACATCGTTGGAGTATACAGGGTGGTTCAGTTCAACAGTTTTTCCCATTATCCAATGTCTCTCCATAACTGTCCTTCCTTTCTTATTAGCATTTTAAAAAATTTAAAGTTTCTACAGCATTGTGCTATTTATGAGGGTCTTTATTAAAGTCCAATTAGATTATTCTATAATTGCATGTCCTATGGGATTGTGTGGTATACCTCTAATACTGCAATGTGTAAAATCAGGTTTATTTTACTAGAGATATATGCTGGAGCATTGTTGGTCTTAATTTGTACAGATATCCCCATGATGGCCATCACTTCTAATATATATGTAATTACAGAGTTAGACTTTTCAGAACATAAAGCATTTACCTATTGAAATCCTGAATAAGTTTCTATAGTGTGGTGCACATACTTTAATTTTCCAAATTCCATAAAATGAAACACATTCATTTGCCAAATTTCATTTCTTTGAGTACCCTTTGGGTTACTTTCTGTAGGTAGTGGAGTTTAGTTACATAACGAACAAGTAGGACATTTCCTTATAATTTCTTTGGCTCATTTCCAAATGATAGAAAAATCTTTCTTCAAACCTTTACTGTTAACATGGTGTTTCTTATGAAACTCAGAAGCTTCTAGCACATTTCTTACCAATAACTGATCAGTTTCCTCATTACCCTGTGCAAGAGGGTCTGGAATCTTGTATGTATTATAGATGATTTCTATTTCTGATTATTTTTTTAAAGACTTATTTGTTTATTATTTATTTGTCTTGGTGTTTGCCTGGAACTGGCAAGTTGTTAGCCACCATGTGGGTGCTGGGAATTGAACTCAGGTCCTCTGGAAGAGCAGTCAGTGCTCTTAACCGCTGAGCCATCTCTCCAGCCCCCCTGATTATTTCTTATAATTCAACAAATAGCAAAGTTAATTCTGAGTCATATGGGTTAAGTTTAGTGGTTTCAGGAACTGGAGATATGGCTCAGCGGTTGGGAGTGTTGGCTGCTCTTCCAGAGGACCTGGGTTCAATTCCCAGCACCCACATGGCAGATCACGACTGTTTGTAACTCCAGTTCCAGGGGATCTATCACCAATGCACATAAAAGAAGTTAAATAAATTCTTTTAAAAGTTTAGTGGTTTGGGGCTGGAGAGATGGCTTGGTGTTTAAGAGCACTGACTGTTCTTCCAGAGGATCTGAATTCAATTCCCAGCAGCTAACAACTGTCTGTAATTCCAAGATCTGACACTCTTTTACAGTTATACATGCAGGCAAAACACCAATTCACATAAAATAAAATAAATAAATATTAAAGTTTAGTGGTTTCAATATTAAAGCAACTCTTTGAGTATTTGGAATCAGTAACTATATTAAGAGGTTCTGAAAAATCTAATAATACCATGAGAATAGCATATAATTCTGACTTTTGAAAGGATTCATATGGGCTTCAGTGGTGATATATACTTAATAAGATTAATTTAGAATATCAGAGTTAACCACAGCCAAGCCATGTCAGGGTGTGGCAACTCATTTTTAATTTTAGCTTTAGGAATGTGGAAAGAGGAAGTTAAGAGAGCTGGGCAGAGCAAGAGAAGCTTTTTTTTTTTTTTTTTTTTTAAGCTTTTTTAGAAACCTTAAAGATTCCTAGAGACAAACCTGAGGAGTTAACTGGCAGGCTGTGGTTTGTTTCTGATATTTTAGCTTTTTCTCAATATCTGGCTCTGGGTTTTCATTGTATACTAACTAGAATTCATGCGGTATTTGGTGCCCAGTGTGGGGCATGAACCCACAACCCTGAAATTAAGAGTCTCATACTCTATTAACTGAGCTGGATATAAGGGTAAATTATTGATTCTGCTTTTAAAAAGCATTACTAGATGTAAATATTTTACATTAAATTAGAATATTTATGTATTATATAAAAAATATATTAATACAAAGTTAAAATTAATTTTGTTACTGAAAATATATTTCTATTCTTGCTCAAGGTATTGTGCCTATACAATTCATCTAACGATATAATCCAAATTGCTAGTCCTTAAAAGTTATTATTACCAACTAATTAAGATATAAATAAAAGGGGCTGGAGAGATGGCTCAGTGGTTAAGAGCAACCTCTGTTCTTCCAGAGGACCCAGATTCAATTCTCAGCACCCACATGGCAGCTCACAACTGTCTATAGTTTCAGTTCCAGGCAAACACCAAGGCAAATAAATAAATAAATAAATAAATAAGTTTAAAAAAAGATATAAATAAAAATACAAGGACTGGAGAGATGGCTCAGAGGTTAAAGAGCACTGGGGGCTGGAGAGATGGCTCAGCGGTTAAGAGCACCGTCTGCTCTTCCAGAGGACCCGGGTTCAATTCCCAGCACCCACATGGCAGCTAACAACTGTCTGTAGTTCCAGTTCCAGGCAAACACCAAGGCAAATAAATAAATAAATAAAGTTTAAAAAAAAAAAAAAAAAAGAGCACTGGCTGCTCTTCCAAAGGTCTTGAGTTCAATTTCCAGAACACATGGTGGTTCTATACCATATGTAATGACATCTAGTGTCCTCTTCTGGTATAAAGATATGCGTGCAGGCAGAACACTGTATATATAATAAACAAACAGACAAATTAATACATAGTTTTTAAAAATACAAGTTAATAGACATTAAGATCAAACTTATACTCGTATTAGATATGTTTCCAAAGTCAAACATATATATTTTAGATAGGTCATCTTCAAACACTTCAGAGATCTACAAAATATGACATTTAATATATTTTAATAACATAAGTTCTTATTAATTTTATGACAATGAGATGTCTGCTTCTGGCAGCACCAATCTACTTGAAAAGGATAAATTCCATAAGAAATTGATCTTCTTTGTGGCAAAAGTTAGTCACTGACTAAAAAAATGCCCTTGCCTCAACTACTGACAGTATGATGTCCAAAACAGACAAGAAAGACACACAAAACAAACTGCTAAACCTTGCCAAGACAAGGTTAAAAAGTCTTTAAAAATATCCTACTTCAAGGGCTGAAGAGATGGCTCAGAGGTTAAGGGCACTTACTGTTCTTCCAGAGGTCCTGAGTTCAATTCCCAGCAACCACATGGTGGTTCTATACCATCTGTAATGACATCTGGTACCCTCTTCTGTATACTGTATACATAATAAATTGTGGAGAGCTGCGTGTAGCCATGCCTTAAAGATGATGCTCTCAGTGACAAACAATACCTTATATGGCTAGGCTGAGGATCTGGCTGGCTTGCTTCCGCATACCTGGACCTATTGGTAGTACCTATGTGGCATACTAGGGTTGGCTGCCCAGAGGCTATTTAGGCTGCGGGCGGGTTTCCCCATAGTAGCAGAATGAGAGAGAATCAGAGAGAGAGTCAGTGAGAATCGCCACAGTCAGAATCAAAGTCAGAATCAAGGTTCCTGAATAAAACTGCCAAAAGAAGAGCCTGGTGTTGTGTCTTCCTTGCTGGTGAGGTTGCGCGTGACAATAAATAAATAAATCTTTTTTAAAAACTTAATCTAGGCAGTTTGAATCGCGGTACGATGGAGTAGTGGGTGCTGGGATCTCGCTGTGCGTCCACCTGGCCTCATCTCTTCCTTGCTTGTCCGATCTTCAGCAAGATGGCTGGCAGTAAGGCTGGAAAGGACTCCGGAAAGGCCAAGACAAAGGCGGTTTCCCGCTCGCAGCAAGCCGCCTTGCAGTTCCCTGTGGACCGTATTCATCGACACCTGAAATCTAGAACAACCAGCCACGGACGTGTGGGCGCGACCGCTGCTGTGTACAGCGCTGCCATCCTGGGGTACCTCACCACAGAGGTACTAGAGTTGGCAGGAAATGCATCTAAAGACTTAAAGGTAAAGTGTATTACCCCTCATCACTTGCAACTTGCTATTCGTGGAGATGAAGAATTGGACTCTCTGATCAAGGCTACAATTGCTGGTGGTGGTGTCATCCCACACATCCACAAATCTCTGATTGAGAAGAAAGGACAACAGAAGACTGTCTAAGGATGCCTGATTCCTTATTATCGCAGGACTCTAAATATTCTCAACAGCTGTCCAGTGTCGGTGATTCCAGTGGACTGTATCTTTGTGAAAAACACAATTTTGCCTTTTTGTAATTCTATTTGAGCAAGTTGGAGACTTCATTAGCCTTCCAGCCAACCAAATTTCTGCATTCGAGTCTTAACCATATTGAAATGTTACTGTGGCTTCAAAGAAGCTATTGATTCTGAAGTAGTGGGTTTTGATTGAGTTGACTGTTTTTAAAAAACTGTTTGGATTTTAATTGTGATGCAGAAGATATAGTAACAAGCATTTGATTTTGTACAGACATTATTTCCACTCAGGTCGATAAGCTCAATAAAGGTCATATCCCCCCCCCAAAAAATTAATCTAGAATATCAGAGTCAACAGCCACACCAGGTCAGGGAGGGGCAACTCACACTTTTAATCCTTGCTTTAGAGATGTGAAAAGAGAAAGTTAAGTGCTGGGCAGAGCAAGAGAAGAGGGTTTTGTTGGCTCTCCCAGAGACATTCCCTCCCTTTTTGGCTGAGGACTTGGAGGCATTCAGTAAAGATTTCTAAAGACAGGAATCAGCACCCATTTGACTGGGTGGTTGTGGTTTGTTTCTGACATTTCAGGTTTTCTCCAATATCTGGCTCCAGGATTTCATTATATGCTAACTAGAGTTCATGCAATAGATTTTGAGCCACTTATTTTTCCTGACTTATAATATGCCATTACTGATTTATTTCCATCAGTGTAAAATGTAGGGGCTTCAGAAACTGGTGTTTCTTGCACAATGTGAGGAAGAATACAATTATTTTATAATCTGAAGTTTCTTGTTTGAGGGGATTATTGTTGCTAATCTATTTCCCCTCAAAAAAAGTACTGCAAACTCTCTGCTAGTGTTTGTTTTCTGCCCATAATGAGGAAATTTCAGCATTAGTAAAAGGCACTACAATTTCTGCTGAGTCTATTCCTGTTAGTTTGCAAAGTCACAATTTTCCGTTAAAAAATCAATTCAGAAACCTTATATCCTAGGTAATTAATATAGTGTCATATTTTTATTTCAGGAGCAATTTGTAATCCCCAACAAGACAAAAGTTTTCTTTACCTCTTTAATTTCTTTAGCTGTTAATATTCTTATTTTGTTTATATGGCCAAAATATCTACTCTAAAATATTATCTTCTCTCTACATGAGCATTTTTGTAGAAGAATGCATAGTAACCAGAATACAACCAAATGATCCACATGTGCATCTTGTAATTTCTTCTCTACCAAAGCCAATTATCTCAGCTTCAGCTGTTAATTTTCTTGGACTATTTAAGTCCTTATCACCTTGTAAGGTTTGAAATAAATTACATAGTTCTTGAGTTGTCAATCCAGTTGTGGGCCACAGCCAGTTAATATCTCCTAGCAATTTCTGAAAATCATTACAAATTCCTGATTGTTCTTTCCTGATTTGTACTTTCTACAGTTGACTATTTTGTAAACCTATCTTATATCCTAGGTGGATGTCTGTGAGTTCCAGGCCAGCCTGGTCTAAAGAAGGAGTTCCAGGACACTTAGATAGCTAGGGCTGTTAGGGGAAAACTTTGTTTAAAACCATATTGCTCTGGATGACAGAATAGCTTCAGTAGATAAAACAATTTTTTTTTAGGAAAAATCATAAAATAAGTATTTTGGCCAACTTTTATAAATGATCAAAGACCAAATCTAAAAATATGGATAAGTGGTATTGTAATTTAAGGTTCAGTTGACATAGGCATGGATGTAACAATAATTTCAGCAAAATCTTGGCAACCAAATTAGTTACTTCAAGAAGTAAATGTTCAGTTTCTTGAGACTGGAACTTTATCTTGGGTAAAAGGAAGTACAAGATGCGTAGAGTCAGGGCTGGAGAGATGGCTCAGAGGTTAAGAGCACCGATTGTTCTTTCACAGGTCCTGAGTTCAGTTCCCAGTAACCACATGGTGGTTTACAACCATCTATAAGATCTGGTGCCCTCTTCTAGCCTGCAGGCATACATGCAGACAGAATACTGTATACATTCAAATAAACCTTATTTAAAAAAAAAAAAAAAAAAAGATGGGTAGAGTCTATAGGGCCAGAGGACAGACAGGAAAATTAAAACCATAAGTGTCTAACATAGTAGGATATGAGTTGTTGCAGCAATGGAAAAACAGATTAATGCTCCTCTAGTCTAAGAAAAAAATAATGCTTCTGAGTGAAATATTAAAAGGTATTATCAAGAACAGTCACAAACCATTCAGGTTATATGTAAGCAGGGCACAACAGCTGGTGGTCTTTCAAATGTACCAACAACACAACTATTGAAATGATTAACTGACAAGCCTGTGTGGATGGAACAATGGCCTTTGACATCAGAGGAATTACAGATACTGGAGCAGCTGGTACAGGAGCAGCTAAATGCTCAGCATACTGAAGAATCAATCAATCAACCAGTCCTTGGAATTCGCCTATATTTGTCATTAAAAGATCTGGAAAATGTAGAATTTAACAGATTTAAGAGTTATAAATAAAAATGATTCAACCAATGTGCTCTTTACAGTCTGGAATTCCCTTGCCTTCTTTATTACATAAAAGATGATCTGTTATAATGATTGATTTAAAATTTTTTATTTTTAAACTATACCTTTACAAGAACAAAATAGAGAAAAATTTGCCTTCACAATGCCTATTTATAATACTTCCCAGCCTGTTAAAAGGCATCAATGAAAAGTTCTTCCACAATGGATGTTAAACAGCCCTACCTTGTATCAATGTTTTGTTCAACAGCCATTGTAAAATTCATAAACAATTTTCTCAATCTATAATTTGCCATTATAAGGATGATCTCTTACTAGCTGATTCAGATTCAGATACCTTAGGAAAAATGTTTGAAGAGGTAAAGAAAATTTTTGTCTTGTTGGGGATTACAAATTGCCCACGAGGGACTGGAGAGATGGCTCAGAGGTTGGGCACTCTGACTGTTCTTCCAGAAATCCTGAGTTCAATTCCCAGCAACTACATGGTGGCTCACAGCCATCTATGATGACATCTGATGCCCTCTTCTGTATAATGTATACATAATGGATGAATAAATCTTTAAACAAACAAACAAAAAACAAATTGCTCTTGAAAAAATATATAGAGTACTAATATTAGAGGTGTGTACCACCACCATTCAGCTGACTTTAGTCCCTTTAGTTGCTGTGTAGAGGAGTTTCCCTCATGCTGACAGGGAATGTGAACTATATTTGACATTGAGGCCTGGGAGAGCTGAGGCATTTTCTGATGGCAAAAAGTTACTTTGCCTGTCCTTTGTTGATCTGCATCTATTAGTGCAAAGTCAACCTTTGCCGCCTCTTCTACATACTCCACAATGCTGGTGCCTTCTGTTTAGATTATCTCTAGAAAAAACATCATTTCTAGGAAAGTCTTGCCTATGATTTCTTTTTAAATAACCTTGTTTACCACATTTAAAACATCTGACCTTTTGATTTTATTAAAGTTTTTGGAGATCACCTCCTTTATTCAAGTATCATCATGAGTATGAGATCCTATCTTGACTATTTTTGGATCTCTTCACCTATGGGTGCTGATCTTTCCTTTTAAGGCCTGATCAGTTTCCTGCATTTTGAATTAGCATTTTCTTTTTTTTTTTTTAAACTTTATTTTATTTATTTATTTGCCTTGGTGTTTGCCTGGAACTGGAACTACAGACAGTTGTTAGCTGCCATGTGGGTGCTGGGAATCGAACCCTGGTCCCCCGGAAGAGCAGACGGTGCTCCTAACCGCTGAGCCATCTCTCCAGCCCCTTGAATTAGCATTTTCAAAAGCCTAAGATTCAATTAATTTTTGTCTAACATCTGAATCTGATACCATTTTATTTACAGCTGAAAAATCAGTTAAGATTTCTTTGGGGCCTTATGTAATTTCAGTAAATGACTCAGTCCTCTTTCCTGACTCTTTGACCCTGTCCCAAGCATTCAAAGGTTTTGTACCAAGGTGTGATCATCAAATGTAGGCTGTCTTTGAAAATCAGCATACTGACCTTCACCTATAGGCTGGTCTTGGGAAATTTTGATATCTCTAGCCCCACTTCATTGTTCTATCACCCTGGCTTTCACTTTCTACCATGTTTTCCATTGTAACTAAGGACCAGCTTCCATTATTGCTATAACAAAATCTTTCCAGTCTTGTGGGATAATTCTGTTCTGAGTGGCCCATGAATTTAATATCTGACTCACAAAAGGTGAATGCATAGCATATGAAAATATTGCTTTCTTAAATCTCTTCAAATCTATCATTTTGACAGGATTTCATTTAGCTTCTACATAGCCTTGGGATTGCCTGTCATCTGGTGGTCATTTTTGTATGGTGACTGGATAAATTAAGGTTGGTTCTAATAATCTTGGACTACTCCTCTTTGATTTTATCATGCAATGGTGAGGTAGGTTCTGCTCTAAATTCTTCTATGTCTGAATATTTTTATTTTTATTAGTGAGCATGCATAAGGCTTGTATCTTAGTAGTAGTCTTTCTAAAGCTTGTATCTTATCAATAGTCTTTCTAAGGCTTATATCTTATCAGTCAAATTATTATAGTTGGCAGTTACTAAACCACTGCTTTAAGGGTGGTTTAGTATTCTCTAATATGAATTAGCAAACTAATAATTATGATGGACATTATGTCAATCCCAGCTAAGTTGTTTATTCCCTTATTTATTTTTTCCATTTGCAATCCCTCCATAGTCACACCAAACATGGTCCTAATTCTCTGCATCGTGGTATTTCTGATTCTTAACATATAAAGATTTTTCTTTTTTTAAATATTTATTTTTATTTTTATGTGAATTGGTGTTTTGCCTGCATGTATAACTATGTAAGGGTGTCAGATCTTGGAATTCCAGACAGTTGTTAGCTGCTATGTGGATACTGGGAATCGAACTCAGGTCCTCTGGAAGAACAGTCAGTGCTCTTAGCCACTGAGCCATCTCTCCAGCTGTCCATTTTTTTTTTTCTAAACCTAATTCCCTGTTTAAAAACTGCCAATTATCTTACCAGCTCTGATGATGCTGACAGTGTAGGTAGATACATGCAGAGTAATTAGTTGCAGTGAATGTGCCAACACTGAGGGCAGACACAGCAGGGGTCACTCTGGCTGCTCTTGCACTGTGTGGATTGGTGGTGGGATGTGTGTGAGCGGTCTGAAAGAAACCAATAGGAGAAATCCATACTGCTGGAATTCAGCAGCATGGGACAGAACTGCTCAGTACAGCTAAACAGAGGGCACTGGCAGACAACGATGGTGCTAGGTTGGTCCACTTGGCAGGTTGCGGCCATGGTAGCAGCATAAAAACCTTTGTCTGAGTGGGAGCCTGGCTATAGCTGTGGACGGGAGTGGGAGAGTGAGGGGGGGTTACCAGGAAACAACTATTTATGCTCAGCCCTGGTGTTTGTTCTGTCTACACACAACTAGCCTGAGGGGGCCGTGGGCTTGCTCTGCTGCACCCAGGTTCCTGTGCAGCTATGCAGGGAGGGGCAGGGAGAGGCCTGAGAAGTGGGCACAAGGGTGGGAGAAGCCAGCCTGACTAGGGTGCGGCATGGTGGGGGGGTGCACTGGGCAGCCTGAATCAATGAGTGGCTGGCTCAGTTTCAAAGTTGGTGAGTGGCTGGGCAGATCACACTAGGAAAATCCCCTGGAGTGAAAATCCCATGACTTGTGGTGACCTGTGGTCACATGGGGAAGTGGCAGCTTTAAAGGCCCTGCATGATGTCTCCACATGAAGGACAACAGATATTGTGATTTCTTAATTTATTAAATAATAAAACTCTGGATTTTTAAGAATAAACCCGAGAGGCCTACAGAGCAATGGAGACAAGAACACCTACCTCTCTCAACAACCCAGATGGAAGAACTTAAGCATCTTCTTGGCTCCTCCTTTTCTTCTCTGTGTGTCCTATCTCCCTCTAAGTCCACCAGGAAACTCTATGATTCACTCTGGCCCCTTAAAACTGGACTCTGCCCTCTGAACCAATGTTGGACTCTGTTGATGGTCCTGGAGCAATGAATACAAACAAATCTCCCTCAACACACAGTTCTACATGTTAGGTACACACCTGTAATTGCAACACTTAAGAAGTAGAAAGATTGTTCAAGGCCAGCCTCAGCTACATAGTTAGACCAGTTTGAACTATATGAGACCTCATTTCTAACCCCCATTTGTTTTTGAGATGTTATTTATAGACAGGTATCCAGGTTATGATAACCCTGGCCTCAGAAAGCTTAGCGTCTAGTAGAAAAGCTGACCAAGTATGAAGCCACAGGAAAGTGGTAAATGCTCGGAAGGAGGTGTGAAGCGCTTCCAAGGGTCAGGAAGAGGTGTGCCTACTGCGACATGACAAGAGCACTGGAACAATTTAACAGATAAATCCTGTGACTATAATAGTTCACTACGGTCATTGGTTTGAATAAATGTGTGGGCTTTTGAAGAAAATAGATGAAAGTTTCAGAGTGTGGTAAGTAGTTCAACCCTCGGTTGCTACAAGTTTGGGGCCAGCCTGGGCTAAGGTAGTAAGACATTGTCTCAATAAACAGAATAGGAAGAGGGTACTGGAGAGGTGACTCAGCAGTTAAGAGCACTTGTTCTTCTGGAAGATCTAGGTTCAATCCTTTACTTCCACAGTGAAACTAACAACTGTGAGGCCATGGATTTATCCTTACAAAGCTTCATTTCAGAGAAGCATTGGTACATGAGGGCGGGGCCCAGGTCTGGGTGTGTGCCTGACAGCCAATAGATTCAAAAGTTAGATTTGCTCCAGAAAGTTCAGCCAATAGCTACAGTACCCTGTACCCCTTTGCCCAATCCTGGAATGCCAAGACATGCAGCACCCTGCTTATGTAGGCTTTTCTTTAAAATCCCACTCCCCTCAGTACTGGAGGCCGGTAGCCTTCCACTAAGTCAGAACAGAGCATTTCGACCTGAGTTCATTTGGAATCTGTACATATTAATAAAACCCTCATGCATTTTGCAGCAAGTCCAACTCCATAGTGGTCTTTGGGGATCTTCTAGACATACATACAACAACAACCTTCTATAGCTCCAGGTCTAACAGATTTCATGCTTTCTTCTACCTCCACGGGTAGTGCCTGTGCATAGTACACAGATATAAAGGCAGGCAAAATACTCATAAATAAAAACAAATAAATGTAAAAAATAAACAATAAAACAGACCAGCAAAACAATCACCAGAGTAGTAGTAGAAGGAAAAGACCAAATTAGGAAAGTTGTCCTTTGATCTTTATATGCATGCTGTGGTGCACCCACCCACAAACACAAATAAATGTAATTTTAAGAATAACAAAAATAGCTCTTCCTGTTTGTGCCAGGACGGTGCGTGGTCCACGCCGAGAGACCGAGAAGCCCGGTCTGCGCCCTCAGAATGACTGAGTGGGAAACAGCCACACCTGCGGTGGCAGAGACCCCAGACATCAAGCTCTTTGGGAAGTAAAGTACTGATGATGTGCAAATCAATGATATTTCTCTACAGGATTACATTGCTGTGAAGGAGAAGTATGCCAAGTACCTGCCCCACAGTGCAGGGCGGTATGCCGCCAAGCGCTTCCGCAAGGCCCAGTGCCCCATTGTGGAGCGACTTACCAACTCCATGATGATGCACGGCCGCAACAACGGCAAAAAGCTTATGACTGTGCGAATTGTCAAGCATGCATTTGAGATCATCCACCTGCTCACTGGTGAGAACCCTCTGCAGGTCCTGGTAAATGCCATCATCAACAGCGGCCCCCGGGAAGACTCAACCCGCTTTGGACGAGCTGGGACAGTGAGACGGCAGGCTGTGGATGTGTCCCCATTGCGCAGAGTGAATCAGGCCATCTGGCTGCTGTGCACAGGAGCTCGTGAGGCTGCTTTCAGCAACATCAAGACCATTGCCGAGTGCCTTGCAGATGAGCTCATCAATGCTGCCAAGGGCTCCTCCAACTCCTATGCCATCAAGAAGAAAGATGAACTGGAGCATGCAGCCAAGTCTAACCATTGATTTCCCAGCTGCTGCCTAATAAACTGTGTGCTCTTTGGGAAAGTTTAAAAAAAATAATAATAACAAAAATAATCTTGCTTATGGTGGCATTCACATTTAATTTTGGCCATTAGGGTTAGCAAGGGCAGGTGGATCTCTTGAGTTTGAGGCCAGCCTAGTCTTGAGAGGGAGCTACAGGACAGCCAGGGCTACACAGATACCCCATCTCAAAAAAACAAAAAGTCAGACCTAGTGTCTCACTCTTTTTAACTCCAGGCACTTGAGAGGCAGAAGCAGGTAGATCGCTGTAAATAACCAGGCTACACACTGAGACCCTCTCTTAAATCAATGGAAAAAAAAAAAACCCACAGAATTAGGGGGCAAGAGAGAAGGCTCAAAGTTCAAAGCACATATTACACCTGCAGAGGACCCTACTTTTACTCCCAGCACCCATGTCAAGTGTTCAGTCACCTGTAACTCCAAGTACAGGGGTTCTGAAACCCTCTCCTTGGGTACGTGTGCACATGTGCACTCACACACACACACACACACACACACACACACACACACACTCACACGCACATCAAAAAAGTCACCTTAAGAGATTTTCTAGTTTTTATTTGTAGTGGCCTTCAGCATACCCTTTATTACTGAGCTACACTACCAGACTTTAAGAAGTGAGGTCTGGGGGGGCTAGAGAGATGGCTCAGTGGTTAAGAGCACCGTCTGCTCTTCCAGAGGACCAGGGTTCAATTCCCAGCACCCACATGGCAGCTAACAACTGTCTGTAGTTCCAGTTCCAGGCAAACACCAAGGCAAATAAATAAATAAATAATAGTGTTTTTTTTTTTTTTTAAAAAAAAAAAAGAAGTGAGGTCTGGTTGTGTCCCTATGGTCTGGAACCTGTTAGACTCCTCTTATACTTCAGAGTAGCTGGCCAGGTATAGGAACCTGCCATTTCCTCCACCTGACCACCCCTTATTTCCTGTATCAGAGGTTGACTCCAGAGTCTCAGTCAAGCTATTTAAGTACCTTATCACCAAGATACACTCCTCAGCTCTTTTCTTTTGTTTTTGAGATGGTATCACTGTATATCATTGGCTGGCCAAAACCCCACAATGTAGACCAGGCTGACTTTGAACTTAGAGAGATCTGCCTGGGTAGGGAATGAAAGAAGTGCTGAGTACATGTTTGTGGCCTACATGGACAAAACCTCAGTCCATGAGAGCGGGCGGCAAAGCCTCCCCTGGGTGGAGCTCAGGAGGCAAAGCTTGCCTCAAGGGCCCAAGTGTGAGTGTTGTACCAAGACTAGTAATTGCAGCTTCCCTGGATATTTGCAGCCTCAGACTACTTGCCCACAGAGACCTTCTGTCAAAATGAGCCAAGCCATCAAACTGCATTGTGCCTAATAAATAGCCAGGTTCCAGAACCCTGCCTCATTCCAGCTTTCCTATATACAAATCTATATGTCTGTCTTTCTTTTTTTTTTTTTTTTTTTTTTTAAAAAAACTTTATTTATTTATTATTTATTTGCCTTGGTGTTTGCCTGGAACTGGAACTACAGACAGTTGTGAGCTGCCATGTGGGTGCTGGGAATCGAACCCTGGTCCTCTGGAAGAGCAGAGGGTGCTCTTAACCGCTGAGCCATCTCTCCAGCCCCGTCTGTCTTTCTTCATTCCATCCGTGTCCCTAGTCAGGCTTCCAGGCCCAAGCTGAGTAGGATATGATACATCTTCTGCTTCCCTGGTGCTGGAATTAAAGACACCTGACACCATGCCTGCCCCCCCATGTGAAACACCCACACTTTGTGTTTACCGGCTTCTGAACACTGAGTGTATGACTAGGCACTTGCACTTTGCCCCAGTGTCACAGACACAGCCCAGCAGTTGTGCCTGTAGTGCTGATAGACCCAGGAAAGCATCTGGAAGGCAGCCCTTTTGTATTTTCATTATGGTATGCATATGTGATGCTTGGTGGGGTGGGGGGCACATGCCCCAGCACACTGGAGGATAGAAAACTAACTGTGGGGTTTGGGCTTGTCCTTCCTTTTTTTTTTTTTTTTTTTTTTTTACTGCATAAAGTATAAGCCCCATTTTATTTTTCCAAGGTATTTTTTCCTTCTGTCTTTATGTAGCCACTGCTTTACATGGGCTTTGGTGGAGGTCCTGGTGCAGCACCAGCAGGTCTAAATCGTGGTGGGGGTGTTCAGTCCTTGCGGGCTTCACGAGACCGATTCCTGACGACTTTGCTATGAATAGCACAGTTCACACAGTAATGAAGCTTGACATAGAGTTTGGGAAGCACATAAGCGTCGAAGACACTTGCTTCAGATATGTCCCTGACAGCAGCGGCCTCTACAATATTCCAGATGACAAACTTCTTTATGGCCTTGTCCTTGGGCACGTACCAGGCGCAGTTCGTGCAGCGAATTGGCTGCACATGGCCACGGCCCTTTTTGGCACGGCCATTGTTTCTTCTTTTTTTGGTCATCTTGGAGCCAAGACCTGAAAGAGCCCTTTTTTTTTTTTTTTTTTTTAAATTTTTTTTGATTTATTTATTTATTATGCATACAGTTTTACAGAAGAGGGCGCCAGACCTCATCATAGATGGTTGTGAGCCACCATGTGGTTTTGCTGGGAATTGAACTCAGGACCTCTGGAAGAACAGTCAGTGCTCTTAACCTCTGAGCCATCTCTCCAGCCCCCCATTTTTTTTTTTGACTTTTATTTTTTTGCCTTGGTGTTTGCCTGGAACTGGGAACTGGAACTACAGACAGGTGTGAGCTGCCATGTGGGTGCTGGGAACTGAACAGACGGTGCTCTTAACCACTGAGCCATCTCTCCAGCCCCTTCTCTTGTCATCTTTATGTGGGTTCCAGTGATCGAACTCACGCCATCAGGCTTGTGTGACAAGTACCTTTACCTGCTGAGCCATCTCCCAGGGTCTTATCAGAGCTTCTCACCAAGGAGCATTGAGATCACAGATGTTGTGTGATCCTCCACTTGGCCTTATGTGGCTTCTGTAGATTTGAATTTAAGTCCTCACACTTGTATGGCAAGAACTTTAACCACTGAACTTTCTCCCCTTCATTTATTTATGTTTTTGTGGATCAAACCCAGGGCTCCATAAATGTTCGGTAAGAATAATCAGTGTGCTTAACCTCTGAGCCATCTCTCCAGCCCTTACTGCTTGCCCATCTTGAACATTATATTGTCAGCAGTCAAGGCAAGGGCATTATTTTTTTCCAGAAGCTACCTTTTGCCACAAAGAAGGTCAACTTTATATGGAGATTTTTTTTTTTAAACTTTATTTATTTATTTATTTGCCTTGGTGTTTGCCTGGAACTGGAACTACAGACAGTTGTTAGCTGTCATGTGGGTGCTGGGAATCGAACCCGGGTCCTCTGGAAGAGCAACGGTGCTCTTAACCGCTGAGCCATCTCTCCAGCCCCTGGAGATTTTTTAATATCTATTTTTATTTTAAGTGAATTGATGTTTTCTCTGTATGTATAACTGAGTAAGGGTGTCAGATCTTGGAATTACAGACAGTTGTGGATGCTGGGACTCAATCTCAGGTCCTCTAGAAGAACAGTCAGTGTTCTTAACTGCTGAGCCATCTCTCCAGCCTCAAGAAACCCTGTCTTAACAAACCAAAAAGAAAAGAAGATATCTGATCTTAATAAAAAGGTTTAACTTCGAATGTCTATTCTATCCATACAGGGTACTCAGTGACCAGCTTATCTAGGTGATATTTGGCTATGTACTTGATCTTAGCCCAGAGCTAGAAAACCAATTAATCGTTCATTCCATTTGTGAATGAGAAATGCAGTTCTACTGAATTTTGGAGAGAAGCAGCAGTGTTCATTATTTAATACTATGACTTATGGACTTGTGCTTTGGTCAGATCACAAGTCAGTCTCTCTCTCTCTCTCTCTCTCTCTCTCTCTCTCTCTCTCTCCAGGGTTTCTTTGCTTCCCAGTACTGGTATTAAAGGCATGTGCCACCACTCCAAGGCTTCTTATTTTAAAATATAATTTTTAATAATTTATTTCTTCTTTTTAAATTTTATGATTTTATATATGTGTATACCTGAGTGGATGTATGTGTTCCTTGGGCATACAGGTTCCTGCAGATTTTTGAAGAGGACATTGGTTCCCTTCATTGGTATTAAAGGTAGTTGTAAGCCACCCAGTATTCAGTGCTGCCAACTGAACCTCAGTCTTCTGAAAGAGCAGCAAGTGCTCTTAACTACCAGACCATCTCTCTAGCCCTAATCATTCCATTTAAAAAAAATAAGTGACAATTTCATCTAAGGGTCATTTTATTTTTTCAAATATCTATTTTTATTTTATGTAAATTGATGTTGCCTGCATGTATAATTGTGTAATGGTATCAGATCTTGGAATTACAGTTGTTAGCTGCTCTTAACCACTGAGCCATCTCTCCAGCCCCCTAAGGGTCATTTTCAATAATTTTAGTTTTAAATTTTGTGGGGTTTTTGTGTATATATACATGACATGTATGTGGGGGAACAGATTGATTTAAGAAGTATAAATCTTTTTTTTTTATTTTTGAGTGTGTGAATATATGAAAATGTACCTTTCCAGACATGGCACAAATGTGGATCTCAGGAAACTGACAGGATTCATTTCTTTGTTATAGGATATTTGATGGCACTGTGAAACTTAGAGACTGTTAATAAAATTAAGCTTGGATCAGAGGCAGAGCCAGTGACTTTTTGACAAAAATTAGCCATAGAGAATATGAAGTGGCCAGGGATATGGATACAGAGATGCAGAGGAAGGAGAAGAAAGGGACCTGTTGATTTGTGGCAGAAGAAGCAACCTCTCTTGAAACAGCTCTTGCTGCTGGGTCTTTGACCAAAAAGGAAGGTTAGCTGGCTGCTTCTCAGTTTCTCTGATCTGGTAGGTTTTCACCCCAACATCTGACTCTTGAATCTTTATTGGTAAATAGACCATCTTAGATAAAAAGCAACATCTGGAATCTCAGGGCATCAGCAACCTTACTGAATTATCTTACTGGTAGTTTATGTCAATATTCCTGACGTCTTTTGAGACAAAGATGATATTATGTAGCTCAGACTAGACTCTCATTCTTCCTGTGATTACAATTGTGTAATGACACATGTAGCTAAATTCTAGAAAATATACACATGTTAATTTAGTTTCATGTATGTTGCTGTGATAAAACAGCCTCACAAAAACAGTTTAGAGGAAAAAAGATTTATTTTAGAACTGTTACTGTCTGCTGTTAAAGGGGAATCACAGTGTTTGGAGCTTAAGACAGTTGGTCAAGGGCAAGGAGAGAACAAATACATATGGGCTTGCTATCTTGTGCTCAGCTTGTTATCTGTGCTAGTATACAGTTAAGGAAGCCCCTGCCTAGGGTAGATAATTCCAGATGATTATAAATTGTATCAAGTGGACAATTAAAGCTACCCATCATATATAGGTGAAGGACCCTGGGTTCTAAGGCTTGACCCAGGCATTTAGTTCAGGTATTCAGCAGAGCACCCCCCATGAGAACAAGGAACTAAAAGTCTGAAAGTCTGTCCTAGGAAACAGAGTGACCCAGCCCAGATAGCGGTAATCAACTCAGTTAGGACATAATGGTCTGGTCGAACCTTTGATTAAAATACCAGAAGTTCCAAGCAGAATAGCAGTGACCAACACCCAATTGTAAAAGCCCCCTAACCAGCTGGTCTTAAGGCAACCCCATGACTACTGTGAGCAACCTTACGATTATAGTGTGACCTTTAAAGTGACCAATCATGTGTTGCCCCTGTTGCTATGGTGATTTTATGGTCTTAGCCTTTAAAAGAGATATGGGATTGCCCCTCCCTGCTACTCCCTTGCTTCCTGAGGCAGGGAGGTAGCCTGTCTGCAGATGTAATAAACCTCATGTTTCTTTTTACATCAACGGCCTAGAGTCTGGGTTCTTGGGGCTCCCCTTCCCAAGGATAGTACCCTGAGTCTGGGGTCTATCAATAGGTACATATGAATGTCTTTAGAACATTTTTTGCTTTGTTGAGGATTGAATCTAGGGCCTCATGCTTTGCAGCATGAACTCTACCATTAAGTTATAATCTAGCCTAAATAACTTTTTAAAAATTACATTGGGCTGGGAATGGTGCATATGCTTTTAAACCAAAACAACAGAAGTTACATATAGTCTTTCTTTTCTCTCTCTTTTGTTTTTTTTTTATTAAAAATATTTATTTTTATTTTATGTGAATTGGTGTTTTGCCTGCATGTGTAAAGGTGTCAGATCTTGGAATTACAGACAGTTGTTAGTTGCCATGTGGATGCTGGGAATCGAACTCAGGTTCTTCGGAAGAACAGTCAGTGCTCTTAACCACTGAGCCATCTCTCTAGCCCCTCTCTGGTTTTTCAAGACATGTTTCTCTATAGTTTTGAAGCCTTTCTTGGAGCTCACTCTGTAGATCATGCTGGCCTTGAACTCACAGAGATCCACCTGTCTCTGCCTCCCAAGTGTTGGAATTAAAGGCATGCACAACCACCAAATGGCTAACAGATTTCTTTAGTATGTATGCACTTCTGTGAGCATGTGGAGATGAGCTCTTAGGAGTCAGTTTTCATCTTCTACCATCATTGATGCAGGGAATGAAGTCAGCTTGCTGGGTTTGACAGCATGCGCCTTCGTCTATCAAGTAATCTAGCCAGGTTAGAATCTTCATTTAAGGTAATAGGCAAGCAAAGTACTTAGCATGTAGTTTAGTATCTTGTCTGAAACCTCATTATTTATTTTTGCAATTTTCTCTTCTTTTTGTGGGGAAGGATGGTTGAGACATAGTTTTATTTTTTATTCATTTTATGTGTGAGTGTGTTTGCCTGCATTATGTGAACCACATTCTTGCTGCTTGAGGGCATTGGATCTCCCCTGGAACTAGTCATGAATGGTTGATGAAGAGGCCCAACTTAACATAAGTTCAGTCATGACAGGCTGCAGCCTAACAATACTAGGCCTCACGGGTACAATAACCAGGAAAAGCCACAAACTGAACCCTGTGGGAGACCAATCAGAATTGAGACAAACAAGTACTGAATGCTCTAGAACACTAAGGATAGGTTACATAAATTTGTATATAGGTTGCCAGTTTCCTTTCAGCAAGGTCAGTACCAATCTCTGACAAGACTTCTGTTACCCCACTCCTTCCCACTGAGGAGTTCAGCCCCAATCTGAATCTACAATCTCCCTTCCTGTACCCCATCCTTTACTTCTTAAAAACCCTGCCTCAGCTGAGCTCCAGGCTTTCCCTGCAGAGGGTCCAAGTTTGAGCTCTTTGCTTTTGCATAGGAACTCAGATTCCTGGGTGGCTCATGAGGTAGGCATAACAATTGTAAACCATTATGTGGGTCCTGAGAATGGAACTCCTCTGCAAGAGCAGCAAGTGCTCTTAACCACTGAGCCATCTCTCCAGCCCTAACACTAGGGAGACCACAACAAATTTGTAGCCCAAACTGGCCTTGAACTCACAAATTTGTTTTGGTCTCCTTAGTATTGAATTATAGGGGGTAACACTGAAGGGGACGGACCCTGCAGGTGGTCACAGCAGGTAAAGAAGCAACCTGCAAGAAGATGAGAATAAAAACTTCAGATTGACTTCATCATCCCAGATCAAGACTCTGGAGAGTCTGATGTCAGGTGGTTTATTTCTAACAAATTTACACACAGTATAATTTTGGGGATGGCTAGAGAGATGGATCAGTGGTTAATAGGACTGACTGTTCTTCCGGAAGACCTAAGTGCAATTCCCAACATCCACATGGCAGCTAACAACTGCCTGTAATTCTGTAATTCCAAGATCTGACACCCTTACACAGTTATACATGCAGGCAAAACACCAATTCACATAAAATAAAAAAAAGAAAAGAAAAAAAGATTGTTTTTCTTTTTTTTATTTTTATTTTGTGTTTATCAAGAAAACAGTAAATTGAATTTAAAATGCTGATAAGTTAACAATAACTATAAAGAAAATAAAAATCATAAGCATGACTTATCAAGGATGATAATGCAAATAATTTGCTACACATAAAATTACTTTGTGTTCAGCTTTCCCTGTGGATTTTTTTTTTTTTTTTCCTATCCCTGTATATCCCCATTCAAGGTCCCTTCCCCCTCCCGCCACATCAGGACACCCTTTCTTTCTCCACAACTCCCCATTCCCTCCCTGGACAGTCCCATGGTCCCATTGATCCAATAAATCTTAGTTCAGTCTCCCCTCCTGGCAAATCCAGTTTTGTCCCCCCCTCCCTCAAGAGTGAGTCACGTGTTCCTATAGTTGGAGTGGGATCCGAAGGGTCAGTCCAGGGTGTTTCTGATCCCAAGCTGTTTAGTTAGTGGTTGTGGTTTGAAGCTTGGGCATGCTTGGCTTTTTTCTTGTTAGTTTGTTTAGAGACCACTAATGAGTGAGTACATCCCCAGCTTATCATTCTGAGTAAGGTGGTTTTTCTTAAAGGCAAACTTTCATTCATCTGAATGTTGTGTTTTGGAATGCTAGGTATCTGAGCACGATCTTGAACTTCCTGAACTGCCTACGCATTCCCTGTTTGTTTGTTTGCTTGTTTTGAGACAGGATTCCTCTGTGTGTAGCCTTGGTTGAGTAACTTGCTCTGTAGACCAGGCTGGCCTTGAATGCACAGGGATCCACTTGCTTCTGTCTCCCAAATGCTGGCATTAAAGGCATTTCCCACCACCATCTAACCTATGTAGTGTTTTTATGGCTCTGTTGCACTATCAACAAAAACTATATTGTTTGAAAAGAGAAGTTTACTTCAGAATATAATTTCTGGATTTAAATACACACACATACCAAAAGACCTAGGCTGGAGATATGGCTTAGGAGTTAAGGGCAGTTGTTCTTGCAGAGAACCTGGGGTGGAAACTCACAATCATCTGCAACTGTAGCTCCAGAGGACCCCTCTAACCTTCCTATGCACAGATATACATGGTTACACCAGAACACTCACACAACATCCAGACTCTACTCCCTGGCACTAGTTATCTTTCTTAGGATTGTATTTCCATTTTGTTCAGGATTCATTTGTCTTATCTGCAATGATGTAGGTGTGCCTTGCCTTTAGGCCCAGCACAGGTCTCAGAGGTAGGTGTATTTCTGAGTTTAAGGCCAGCCCGGATCTACAGAGTGAGTTCCAAGACATCCAGAGCTAAACAGAGATACCCTGTCTTCACAAATAGCAGCAATTGTTAGCTCCAGGGTTTAAGCTCTTAATTGGCATAATCCATTGTAAGAAGGAAAACGGGTTCTTCTTTTCTTCTGTGCAGTCCTGGAATCCCTGCCTTCCTGAGTGTTGAGGCCAAAGGCATGTGCTGTGACAAACATGTGACCAAAGGCTTCCTGTGGCGATCAGAGGACAAGCACCTTGGTTGCTTCTTTCCTTCCATTTTTTGAGTTCCAGGACTGAACTCAGGTCATCAGGCTTGGCACTGCCCACTGAGCCACCTCACTGTCCACTCAGGTCATCAGGCTTGGCACTGTCCACTGAGCCATCTCACTGTCCTGCTCCATTCTGTTGGTGCTGTTTTGAGACAAGGCCTCTCTGTGTAGTTCTAGAAGTCACTATGTTGACTGGCTTAGCTTTGAACTCAGAGATCTGCTAGCCTCTACCTTCTGAGTGCTGGGATTAATGTGTGCCACCAACCATGGTTTTGCAATGTTCCATTTTAAAGAAGGATTAGGTATTCATGACGTATGTATACCATAGCACAGTGCCTAGGTAAAGGGATAACTTTGTGGAGATTTTCTCTTCCACCTTTATGTGGATTTGGGGGATCCAATTCAGGTTACCAGGCTTGCCAAAGCAGGGCCAAATCCCCTGTTTTCCAACTGCCCATGAACTCGTAGCCATCTTCCTAGCTCCAGAACTATGATTGATTGGTGCCGCCAAAATTAGCTAAGAATCCACATTTCCCCAAATTATTCTCTATACTAATGGGATTGCTATCTTCCTGATGTATACACCTTATCGTGTTACTTCCTCAGTTAATGCTTGCTTCCCAGTCTTTATAGGTAAAGTCAACCTTTACAATTCTATCCACACACCTTAGTCTTTTACTTAGCATTCTTTCTCACATTCAGTGCCTTTCAGTTATGTGTCCCTTTTTACATTCTATTCAATTCTCTTTCTCTACACACACACACACACACACACACACAGGGTTTTTCTGTGTAGCCCTGGCTGTCCTGGAATTTTGTAGATCAGGTTGGCCTCGAACTCAGAGATCTGCCTGTCTGCACCTCTGGAATTAAAGGCATACCCCCACCCCCACCCCCACCCCCGCTAGCGCCACTCGTTTTTAAAAAGTCAAAATCCTCATCAGACTTGTTCACTTAGGGCTCCAAGATCATATACTATGTTTACGCTTCCAATACAGTCAAGTCACACTTTGTTAAAAATTCAAACTCATTCATTCATCAAATATTTACTGAGCCTTTGTAGACAAAACCTCCTGTTCCCAACGCCGAGGATATACCTGTGAATAAAAACACCAGGTTGTGATGAGAACTAAAGAAACCGTCGGGTGGGTCCCGTCAGGGACCGATTTTCTGGAATACTTTGAAGTGATGAATTTGAGAGTGCCTCGTGTGCGAATATCAAAAGGGAAGATAATCTCGAGGTCTCAGGAATAGCTGGCGGCAGGCTGAGGAGGCATAAAGCAGTTGATGTGGTTCGAGAGACATTAATAAGCGCTCGAAGGTTTATGAAGGCGCTTATTATGAAGGCAAGCAAGACTGGGGCTTAAATAAATTTCCAAGGCTGGAGCAGCATCCGGATGCAGTAGACTGCATACTAGCGCTCAGGGTGGCTTTCTCAAGTAGTGACACAATCTCTGTGAGGTTGTTTAGTGCCTTACGATTAGACACAGGAAGCCGGGGACAGTCAGATGCGGAGCGGAGCCCACGAAGAACAGTGACAGGGACTCAGTCCTGAGAGGCGGGCGGAAGAGGCGGGGAGTGGCTCCAGCTGCAGTGGGCTACAGGCGTACTGCGCATGCGTACGCCTGCTCTTACAGCCAGGCCGTTAGGGCTCCGGTTTCTAGAAGGGGCGGGGCGGCGCTTCGATGCCGGAAGGGGGTTGGCTGGGCGGGGCTACTAGGAGGCGGCGGTATCTGCGCGCGCGCGCGCGCGGGTGCGAACGGGAAACGTCGCGAGGGCCAGGCCGGGCGGTGGAGACGACGGACGGTGACCATGGCCGCGACAGCGGGCGGCGGTCCGGGAGCGGGAGCAGGCTCCGTGGGTGCAGGGGGCGCGGCGGCCGCTTCGGGCCTGGCTGTGTACCGGAGGAAGGACGGGGGCCCCGCCAGCAAGTTTTGGGAAAGCCCGGACACGGTGTCACAGCTGGATTCGGTGCGAGTCTGGCTGGGCAAGCACTACAAAAAGGTGGGTTCGCGCGCGCCCGTGGGGACCGTGGAGCCGCGCGATAGGGCTGGTGGTGGCTGCGGCCCTCGCGAGCCTCGGGCCGCCCCTCCCCCCGCGCGCCACGAGGGACAACAAAGGCTGGCTCGGCTCTCGCCACGCCCCCGCGGGCGGCTCTAGGCACGCGGCGGGACGGGTCTTCCGCGCTGCCTCTCCTTGGTCCCTGCACTCGCGTGGGAAGTCCCAGTTCGCTGCTCTTTTGTGCAGAAGCAGGTGGGGCTGTGCAGAGCTGCAGGGCGTGTGTCCCCTGGTCTTTTGTTAGCCCTCTTAGGTGTGTGAACAAAGAGCGTTAAAGACTGAGCCCAGCTTGGTAAAAGTAGCTTCAAGTTTTGTTTGGAGATCAGCGTCTAGGTGGTTCAGTAACCGCTTGCTACCCGGTGTGAATTTGCTAAGGGACCTTGGATGATTGGCCTTGCGAGTTAATGTAGATTTAAGTCCTGCAATAGGATTGATACAGGACTACTAAAATTGATAGTTTTTTTCTTTATTGTACTTTTTGTGATGTGTAATGATGTCAGTCCAAAAGTTAATATCCTTCAGCGAGAACTCAGTTTATATCATCTATGTTTTGTTTGTAATGTTTAAAACCTCCCGAGGTTTTTCCTGCTTTCGAATGCACATTGTGCTGAGTCAGTTGTTTTACAAAGTTGTGAATTAACCCTTTATTTTCTTCAATTATTTATTTTAGAGGGGTGCATCCCGCTTCTGTGTGGATGTCAACTTAAGTGAGTTGATTCTCAACTAAAAAAATGGGTCCAGGAATTGAACTTATTTGGTCATCAGGGTCATCAGGTTACATAGTAAGATTTCCCCACTATGTAAAAATGTTGAAGAATGACTACCTCAGATGATACAATGAAACAACCAAAACATTTTCTTAGTCATCTCAAATTCAGTAGTGTTTACCCCATCGAGGCCCCAGAATGGGTGTTGAGATTTGCTTTAGATCTTAGTTAACTTTTCACTATCTCATTTTCTTTCTTTTTTTTTTTTATAATTTTTTTTAAACACTTTTATTTATTTATTTATTTGCCTTGGTGTTTGCCTGGAACTGGAACTACAGACAGTTGTTAGCTGTGGGTGCTAGGAATTGAACCCCAGTCCTCTGGAAGAGCAGACGGTGCTCTTAACCGCTGAGCCATCTCTCCAGCCCCCACTATCTCATTTTCAATAGTTGTTGAATAAGTGTGTGTTGAAAAAATAAAAAGTTCAACTTGGATTTAAGTTGTTTTGTAGAGTGTTTCAGCATTGGTTAGGTCTAGGGTTTGAATCCTAGCATGTCATTAAAACCAGTCATGATGGTTCACATCTGCAATGCCTTGATAGGAAAAAGCATGATCATCAGAAGTTCAAGGTCATTGTCTCTTATAGGGAACTCAAAGCTCAGTGCAACCCAAGGCCCAGAAAAGTAAAACCTTGTCTCAAAAAATTATAAAAGGGACAAACTAGTCCCTGAAGTTCACTTGGGGTCTGCAACTGTTGGTGTTTGATTCGGATATTGAGTGTTTTCTGAAGTGATTATGTCTCCTAAGATTTTAAAGTCAGAAATAGTGTTGATTTATTTGTGCTTGATGTACTCGAAACATTTTTCTCCCCCTCCTCCACTCTTTAGGGTCTCACTATGTAGCTCTGGCTGTCTTGGAACGCTTATAGCCCAGGTGGGGCTCAAACTCAGGTCTGCCTGTCTGTCTCCTGAGTGCTACAATTACAGGCATGAGCCACCACACTGTGTTCACTAAGCATTTCTATTGTATTTAATAATGTATTTAGAACATAAAAATTTAAATATTTATTTTATTGTGATTGTGACCTTCACGGAGGTGCCCACAGAAGCCAGAAAAGGACTTCCAATTTTTTGGAACTGGAGATAAAGGCAGTTGTAAGCTACATGATTCAAGAGGTGCTGGGAATGCAGCTCTGGTCCTTTGGAAGAGCAAAAGGTGTTCTTAGCTGCTGAGCCACCTTCAGCACCAGACAGATAGTTAAATCTCAGCAACTAATATGAAACAAATGTGATATTGAAAATTCTTTTTTTAAAGGTTATCCTGACTTCAGAAAATCAAAAGACACATAGCTCAGAAGCCCAAAATGTCCCTTGTGGCCTGTGGTCTAAAACTTCTTCCTGAGTCTCCTTCAGTTTCCAGAGCTGTGGGATTATGAGGATGAGCCACTACAGTGGGCTCAAATGAAATTTTTTAAAACTTTATTTTTAGTTTATATGTTTGATTGTTTTGTCTTCATATATGTCTGTGTACCAAGGTGTGCCTGGTGCCCATATAAACCAGAAGAATCATTTGGATCATCTGAGCTATGGATATTCTGGAACTAGAGTTGACAATGGTTTTGAGTTCCTGTGTATGTGTTGGGAATCAATCCTGGTTCCTCTGGGAGAGCAGTGTCTTCTAAGTGTTGAATGTTCTCCCTCTCAGTCCTATCACTAATTTTCTTTCCTTGTCATGAAACTACCTCTTGTCTCTACCATTGGTTTGTCGTTTTGTGAGTGTTTAGGGTGCTTTTTCTGCATGTATGTATGTGTATCATGTGCATGCCTGGTGACGTTTCTGAAGTGCCATGTTGCTGCTGGTAAAAAGCACCCTGTCTTAAGTCCAGAGCCATCTCTTAACGCACATTATCTGCTTTTAAGGAGCCACAAGTAGGTCAGGATTTTAATCCCAGCCTCATGAAGGCAGAGGCAGGCAGGTCTCTGTGAGTTTTAGGGATAGCCAGAGCTACATTAAGAAATCTTGTATCGGGGGCTGGAGAGATGGCTCAGTGGTTAAGAGCGCCGTCTGCTCTTCCAAAGGACCCGGGTTCGATTCCCAGCACCCACGTGGCAGCTAACAACTGTCTGTAGTTCCAGTTCAAGGCAAATAAATAAAATAAATAAATAAAGTTTAAAAAAAAAAAAAGAGTTCTTTAAAAAAAAAAAAAGAAATCTTGTATCAAGAAAAGAGATAAAATTTAAAAAGAATGCACATGTGTGACTTTAATTATTCTTTGCAGCAGAGAATGTACTTCATACAACTAAAATTTGGTGCAGTGCCATTACTTTATAGGTAGTAGGAAGTAAGGTTTCTTTCTCTCTAGCATCAGCTGTAGCAGTTTTGAATTTCTGTCTCTTTCTTGCAGTATGTTCATGCAGATGCTCCTACCAATAAAGCACTGGCTGGACTAGTGGTACAGCTTCTTCAGTTCCAGGAAGATGCCTTTGGGAAGCATGTCACCAACCCAGCTTTCACCAAACTACCTGTAAGTACATGAGTGCATGATACATAGGATCTTCAGCTTTGTACTTTTTTTGGGGGGAGGGGGCTTTTTTTGAGACAGGTTTCCTGTGTAGTCCTGGCTGTCCTAGAACTTGCTTTGTAGATCAGGCTGGCCTCTGCCTCCTGAGTGCTGGGACTAATACAAGCACTATAGCTGCCTGGCTCAGAGTCTATACTTTGAAGTATTACCTACTGCTGATTTCCCTTGCTGTTGCACTGGGGATGAGTGGGGGCTGAGACAACTGTACAGAGAAGTGTTTTGTTTCTGAGACAAGCTCTCACATAGTCCAAGGTTGTCCTGGAATTGCCTCTGTGTTAGAGGCTAGCTGTCACACCTGATCCTTTGCCCTCACTTCCATGAGCTGGGATTACAGGCATGTGCTTTCATCCTCACCTTAGTGGTAGATTTCTTGCCTCTTGTGTCATTTAATGTGTTCTAGACTGTGCAACAATCAAGAAGACTTTATATATTTGTGTTATAGTTGCCATAGTCTGTGCTGTACACACTGATACTTGTCTGTTAGAATTGTGGCAAGAATACTTTTTGTATTTGTTTTTAATTTATTTTTTATTTTTGTTTTTAATTTATGTTATGTGCATTGGTGTCAAGGGGTCAGACCCTCTGCAGCTGGTTACAGACAGTTGTGAGCTGCCATGTGGGTGTTGGGAATTGAACCTGGGTCTTCTGGAAGAGCAGCCAGTGCTCTTAACCACTGAATCTTTTCTCTAGCCCCTTGTGGGGTGTGTGTGTGTGTGTTATTTATTTATTTAAACAATTTTAAATATCTGGGCAGTAGTGGGGGGTATGCCTTTAATCTCAGCACTTGATTGGCAGAGATAGGCAGATCTCTGAGTTTGAGACCAGCCTGCTCTACTGAGTGAATTCTCAGACAGCCAGGGATACACAGAAAAATCTGGTCTCAAAAAAACCAAGAAAAAATTTTTTAAATTAAATTTATTTATTTAGCATGTGATTGTATGCGTGTCACAAGCATGCATGTGAAGGTCAGGACAACTTCCAGGTGCTGGTTCTTCAACCATGTGGGTAACAAGGACCATACTCAAATTATCCTCTCACACATACAATAAGTAAATAAATGTATATAAAAAATAATTAACAGGATGCTTGTCCTCAGCAGTCAGATACCTGAGGTACTGTAGTGCAGAGTCAGAGCAGAGGTATGCAGAACAGAAGTCCTTTTACTTCCCATCTGTGAGCCAAGGGCTTTGTGCATACTAGGCAAACTCAGTAATAATCCTGCATGACTGATGCAGACTAAAGGTCAGTGTAGTTTTATACTCTTAAAATTGTATCTAATTTTAAATTAGGGCCAGTGAGGTAGATGGCTGAGCAGATGAAAGCACTTGGCACCATGCTCAACAACCCTGAGTTCTATCTTGAACCTACACTGTAGAAGGAAAACGATCTCCCTCACATTGTCTTCTTATGTACACATTCTGCTATGGCACTTGTGCATCCTACCCACACAAAAATAAATCTATGCAAGATTTTATTGTTTTGTTTTTGTCTTTTCAGACAGGGAATGTGGGCATAGTTCCTCTAGCCTGCTTCCTACTAATTGGGGGTGGGAGGGCTGATAATCTTATGAGGATCTTGAGAAAATTCAGAATTATGGTAAGTCCTAACTGGACTATTCTGTGAAGCTGGGACGTCTCAGCCAGTTGCCTTGAAGGCGTTCTGTATACAGAGTTCAGAGAAAACTGCAACAGAGGTGCTCTGAAGTGCTAGATCATTTGGGCCATCCATTTCCATCAGACTTTTTAGGTCTTTCTTGATCAGTCCTTATTTTCTTTAACCTGGAATAAATCCATAACCTCTCATTTTCTGTTGAAAACAAAGAAAACCTCTTCTCCAAAGTAACATATCTTTTGACTTTAATTTTGACGTCAAGGCATTTACAAAATATATAGGTTGGATTAATCCAACAGCATTTATAATCAAATGTCTCTAGCAGCTTTGTTCCTTCTTTAGCATTCAAACAATTCAAAGATAATATAACACAGTATCCAGACTCTATATTTTCCATCTTAACATGTTGTATATGTATATATATATATGTATATATTACTTTTTCTTTTTTAAAGGACTTTATCTTTTTCCCCTAAGCCCAAGTATATTTTAAACACACAGTAAACAATCTAGAGGGTTTTGTTGTTGTTTTTTTGTTTTTTCTGAATCTGTCTTTACTGTATGTTTTATCTTTCTCGACCATACCTTTAATCTGCTAAACCGTGGCTTGGCTAGGGCAACTTCTTAGTCTAGTTTCAGAGAGAGTTTAGCTACATAGCAGAGGTAAATATTTTGCTGCAGGGCTTCTTAAAAGAGTCATGTTTTTTGCCACTAACATTGAGTTGAGAAGCATCTCTTAAACCATCTGAGTGCCTCTGCTCGCTGCCAGCAAACAGCTTACCTGAGAATATGCTGCTACCAAGAAGCCATGCTTGACTCTGTTCCCTTTGTAAAAACAGAAACCTTAAATCTGTCATGCAGCTCCTACTTGTATGAAGAGGAACGTGTCATGTTGTTGCAGCTCAGTTGTTAGGCAACAAACATGCCATTTTGTAACTCAAGCCACACGCCACTCCATACCATGAGACATACAACCCATCCATAATGAGATCTTTTTTTTTTTTAAAGATTTATTTTATTTATTATATATACAGTATACAGAAGAGGGTGCCAGTTCTCATTATAGATGGTTGTGAGCCACCATGTGTTTGCTGGGAATCGAACTCAGGACCTCTGGAAGAAGTCAGTGCTCTTAACCTCTGAGCCATCTCTCCAGCCCCCCATAATGAGATCTGATACCCTCTTCTGTATACTGTATATTTTTTTAAAAAAGAAAAGCACACTCATAATAATAATAATAGTAAAAAAAATACTGTTATGAGTCAGATTTAGTGATTGAAGCATATATATAGTCTGAGTTACTGAGGAGGCCGAGAGAGTGAGGTTATGGTTAGACAGGGCATCTGAGAAACCGACTTTAAAAGGAGGCTTGACGGAGTAGTTTTCTGGTAGAACATTTTGTCTTATTTATTCATTCATTTATTTTATCTACTTATTTTCATTTTTCTTCTCTGAAATTTATCATTTTTAGGCAAAATGTTTTCTGGATTTCAAAGCTGGAGGCGCCTTGTGTCACATTCTTGGGGCTGCTTACAAGTTCAAAAATGAACAAGGGTGGTGAGTTTTTTAAATATTTATTTGCATGTTTTGATGTGATATTACTTGATGTGACAGCATATTGCTGTTAATGGCAAGGTAAGATCTGTTCTTAAAAAATCAATTTTCCATATTTAATTTTTTTTAAAAACTTTATTTATTATTTATTTGCCTTGGTGTTTGCCTGGAACTGGAACTACAGACAGTTGTTAGCTGCCATGTGGGTGCTGGGAATCGAACCCGGGTTCTCTGGAAGAGCAGACGGTGCTCTTAACCACTGAGCCATCTCTCCAGCCCCCATATTTAATTTTTTAATGTCTTGTTTCTGAAGACTGTTAATTTTAACCAAACGTGGAAGTGTATATCTTTATCCCAGCACTTGGAGCAGAGGCAGGCAGATCTCTGAATTTATAACGTAAGCTTCTCAGACACAACAAAACAAAGAGCCCACTTTTTGTGGTAATGGGAATTGAGTTGAGGGCCTTGTGCATGCTAAGAATGTGTTCCTGCTGTAGATCCTTAGCTACAAGGAAGTTTTATATATGCACACACACACACACACACACACACACACACTTGTGTGCTTTTTTGGTTTTGTTTTGTGGGTGGTGGTATTGTTTTGAAATGGGGTTTCTAGTAACCTTGCCTATCATAGAACCCCCTGTGTAGACCAGGCTGGTCTCCAGTTCTTTCTGAGTACTGAGATTAAAGGCACAGCCACTACTGTCTGACTAGTTTTTTGGTACTTGTAGTTGTTTTTGTGTGCATTTGTAATTTTAGTATTGTTTGAGGGGAATATGCATATAATTTCTGTTTTTTTAATTCACTTATAAGGCTAGCCTCAAATTTTATCTTGTTTCCACTTCCTTAGTGTTAGGATTATAGACTTCTGTCACTGTTCATGGTGTTCTGCTTTTAATTTATGTGCTTTAGTAGCAACTTTTTCTTTTTTTTAAAAAAAAGAAGTTTTTGTTTATGAGTGTTTACATATATCTAAGTGTACCATTTATGTACCTGACGTGGTAGAAGCCATAAGAGGGAGTTGGGTCCCCTTGAACTGGAGTTATAGACAGCTGTGAACTGCCATGTGAGTGTCAGTCCTGTGTAAGAGCAACAGGTATTCGTAACTGCTGGAGACATTTTTCTAGCCCCAATTTTGTTATTTTTGAAATAAGGATCTTAATGAGACCAGGTTAGCTTTGAATTCCTATTAGCTCAGGCTGTATTTGAACTCATGATCTTCTCACCTTGCTTTCCTGAGTACTAGGATCATAGGTGTACACCAGGCTTAATTTGTTTACATTGCCTTTAATTTTTTTCTCCAGTGCTGGAGCTCTAACTTAAGACAGCACAGAACATGCTACATAAATGCCTTGTGAGCTTTGTTTTCTTCAGCTCTTTAGTTTATAACATTAAAATTAAACTAGCTCAGTTCTGGCTAGGAAGTACAGATAAATATTCAGATTATCAATCAGTGGGTCATTTTGTGTGTTCCCTCTATTTTTCTTCCCTTTTGGAAATAGGGTTTCACATATCTGTGAGTCTCTTTAAACTTTTCTATGTACTTAAATAAGTTATTGAACAACTTTTAATCCTCCTGCCTCTACCTTCTAAAGGCTGAGAATATAGGCATGGGCATGGTATGCCTAGTTGAGTGCTGGGTAGGAAACCAGGTGTCTCTTGCATGGTAGGTAAAACCACTGCCCACTGTGCTACATCCCCAGTCCCTGGGAACCGAGTGTTTAGTAAGTAAATCAACATGGGAGTTGATCGTCACGTGAAGTAAGTGACCCCTGACCTCAGACCCACTGCATGCTTTGTACTCTCAGAAATGCTTGGACTCTCCTATCACTCTGGTGTGGCTTGTGTTCCGCTGTTACCAGTGCATTCCCAGCTGGGCGCTTTTTTACTTGTAATTTTAGTATTGTTTTCTTGTCCTGCCTGTTTCTCACGTCCCAGTTTCAACGCTTTTTCAAAAAAATAGCACATTTTTATAACTCTTTAGGTGGTGGGCACACATGTTAAAGTGAGTGCACGTCTGGAGGTTGGTTAGAGGGTAACCTGTGGGAATAGGCCTCCACCTTCTGGACACTGGGGATCAAACTCAGGTCCTCAGGCTGATGTGAAGTGCTTCTACCTCCTGAGCCATGCCACTGGCCCCTGATTTGGACTCTTGAGGATCAAGTTTCATAGAGAGATTACTTTCTAGGTCACATATTATGGGATTTGCTTTGTGTCTCCAGTGAAATAGTTAAGGTTGCCTGGGGTAATCTAATACCTCTTTCAGTTATTTTTCTCTTTTTAAAATTAAAACAACCCACTTCACACCCATACCCACCCCCCAAAAAGGGAAAGATAATGGGTTGGAGTCAGGAATATTTTCCTTAGGTTGTGCTGTAGGTTTGCAGTCCCAGTGTACTTAGGCTGCCCCATCTTCCGGGGCTCACTTTGCACTGTGAGGGAACTTCTACTTTAAAGGTATATATATATATATATATATATATATATATGGCACTGACCCTCTGGCTTGCCCCATGTCTAATGTTCTTATCTGTAGGTTTTCCAGTTTTCAATTTTATCTTATACACTGGTGTAGCCAAAAGTTCCTCACCCAGCCTAGCCCAGATGTCTGGATCTGCAGTTCCACAGCCGCTTAGTCCCAAATAAACATACAGATGCTTATATGGCTCAACTTTATTACCAACTTGCTCTTACACCTTAACCAATTTTTATTAATCTATGTATTGCCACATGACTCTGTGGCTTTACCTGTGTCCCATTACATTTTGCCTTCTGGGCGCCAGCGTGCAGCTTCTCTCCCTGACTACCCTTCTTCCCTTTATCTCCGCTTGGATTTCCTGCCTGCCTCCAAGCTGCCTTGCCATAGACCAAAGCAGTCCCTTTATGAACCACTGGTAATCATTTTAATGTCTATGTGTGGATATGTGCCTGCCATGATGCATTTGTGGGAGGCAGAGGCCAACCTGTGGGAGGCAGTTCTCTACTACATGAGTTTCAGGGGTTGAAATCAAGTCTTGGTGCCAAGTCTTTAATTTGTTGAGCATTGCCAGCGGCTCAAAGCTTGTTTTCTTCTCCCTGCCTTTCTTTTTTGAGTCCGTTTCTCTGTGTAACTCTGGCTGTCCTGGAATTTGCTTTGTAGCACAGGCTGGCCTTAAACTCATAGAGATCCATCTGCCTCTGCCTCCCGAGTGCCAGTATCAAAGACGTGCACTATTGGTGTCCGGCTATGTAATTTTGAGCTGGGAATTGAATTCAGGTCCTCTGGAAGAGCAACCAATGCTCTTAAATGCTGAGCCATCTCTCTAGTTTCCCAAAGGGATCTTTTTTTTTTTTTTTTAACTTACTTATTTATTTATTTGCCTTGGTGTTTGCCTGGAACTGGGACTAAAGACAGTTGTGAGCTGCCATGTGGGTGCTGGGAATTGAACCCCAGTCCTCTGGAAGAGCAGTCAGTGCTCCTAACCGCTGAGCCATCTCTCCAGCCCCCACAGGGATTTTTTTAAAACATATATATAAAATTATACATATAAGAGCAGTAATTGAGAGTTTTTCATTTTGATCTTCAGGCAGTTGGCAGAAAGAGACACATACTGGGTCTGTTGTAGCTTTTTGAAAGCTCAGTGACACACCCTCTTCAACAGGCCATACTTCCTAATTCTTCCTAAATACTGCACTAGCTGAGGATGAGAATTCAAACACATGGTAATGAAAGCCTTTGAGGTCCAGCCCCAAAGACTTTCTCCCAGAGGATCGAATTGAAATCTACTTCTCTGTGGATATAGGAATGAATTTACTCAGGTCATGATTGAATTCTCCATCCATGTCTCTTTATTCATCCTTCTATGTTCCTTTTGTTTTCTCTGATGCTCTATCTTTGTTATACCCATATTTTCTCCTTTATGTGGTAAGGTTTTTAGTTTTTATATACACAACAAAGGTAATTCTCTGGTAATCACAAAGTTACAGAACTTTGAATAGTCCTTTCCCTGAGCATCCCAAATGTGACTATTTGAAGGATGCCTTTTCTGAGTCTGTGTCCTGCCCAAGTGTGGATAGTTGTAAGGAGCTGGCTTTGGCTTCTACTGTCTCAGAACGGGGTGGAGATTGGCTGTGCGCACTAAAGTTACCGGCTTCGAGACTGCTCCAGAGTCTTGGTTGGGAGGTGTTACCCAACACATGGCAGAAATTGTGCCCAGTAAATAAAGCATTGTTATGCCATGGGAATCGATCCCAATATTGTCACTGATGGGAGAAATCTTATGGCTTCACATAATAGATCTACAGCTACATCATTCAAAATGCAGTAACTCTAAGACGTCTTATGTTTCTGAGTTTACATCCTCCATCAGAGCCATGGGCTCTGGTTGGTTGGCCCTTTTGTGATGGCTGAATTTCTCACTGTGTGATCCTGTGGCCACAGCAATATGAGCCTGTGGGGCCATTCTCTCAGCTACTACACTGATTCAGTACTCTGGCCAGAATGGACTTGGGTTGGAAAGGTTTATTTGGCCTACACTTGCAGGTCACAGTCTATTACTGTGGGAATTCAGGGCAGGAACTCATGCAAGGAAGGCCCTTCCACATCATCATCACTCTGACTTGGGAAGTCTCTCAAGTGAGATTTTTCTTAAATGACTCTAGGCTGTCAGTTGACAGTTGATGCTATAAGGACTGCTGAGATATCTCAGGGCAATTTGAAGTGCATTTCCTTGATGGATTGGGGTGTCAAGGTTTTTTCATGTTCGCCCTGTGTATGCTTTTTACATTTGGGTTTTCTTCATTTTAAGACCAAACTATTATTTGAGTTCTTCATAATAGATTCTGGATAGTAACCTCTTATCAGATATTTAACGAGCATTTTCAAACAGTGCTCATAGATGGGTGTCATGGTCCCACTTTATAACCTCAGCACTAGGAATGTGAGGCAGGAAGGTGAGAAGCTTAGACATGCTATATGGTATGTTTTGAGGCTAGTTTGAAACACATGAAATTTGTCTCTAAAAAAAAATAGTTCTGGGGGCTGGAGAGATGGCTCAGCGGTTAAGAGCACCCTCTGCTCTTCCAGAGGACCCGGGTTCGATTCCCAGCACCCACATGGCAGCTAACAACTGTCTGTAGTTCCAGTTCCAGGCAAACACCAAGGCAAATAAATAAATAAATAAAGTTTTTTTTTTTTTTTTAAAAAAAAAAATAGTTCTGTATTGTCCTGAGTGTTCTATGAGGGGTGGTGGCCTTCAGGTTGTCATTCTAGCACTAAGATAGTTTAGATCCTTTATGTCATGAAGAATGTCTGTGTTAAATGGCATAATTAAATGCTTTCTTAATTAATATAGGCTTTAACATGCAATGTAACAAGGATTCAAATAACTGTCTTATTATCAAATTCATACCTATAGCTGAAAGTAACTTAGTGTGCTGAGGTAGGATAGACTGTCTCTCTCAGTATGTGAATACTTGTTTCCAAGCGTCAGTGGCTCTAGGCTTTTCCACCCTTTGTTTCCTGACGTTAAACCACCCTTTGGTGACAGCTTTTCAAGTTTCACAGTTTATCATTATCAGAAATTTCTTACTGATTTTGATTTCCCCACTTACCCGCTCTCAGTGAGTTTTGTGTTTTGATTGATTATAGAATCCCTTTCATGAACTTACCTTTAGGGATAAGGATGTGAGTGTAGGTGCCCATGGAGGCCTGAAGTTGGAGTTAGAGGCAGTTGTGAGCCATCTGATGTGGGTGCTTAGCCAGGGCTGAGAGGTTGTGAACTTTTTTCTCTGACTTCCGCACATGGTGCTGTGGCACCCATTTGTATGTGTTGTACTTTTGTCTCATAATATAACTAGAATTCCTTTTGTTTTCTTGAAGCAGGATTTTTCTGTGGTACTCCAGTTCTTGAAACTTGAAGTGTAGACCAGGCAGGCTTGAAACTTAGAGATTCACCTGTGCCTTCTCACTGCTGGGATTAAAGGCTTGTACCACCATGCCTGACAGCACAGTAACGAAAAATTTTTACTTTGAAATGCATGTCTGTGCACATGCATCGCCCATGTAGAGGTCAGAGGGCAACTTTTGGAGTCAATTTTTCTGCTGTGTGAGTAGTAGGAATGGAACTTACGTTGTTCGTTGTCAGCCTTGTTTTACTGCTTAGCTGTGTGAACAAAATGACCTTAAACATATGTAGTGTAAGTAAACTTTCCTGTACTTAGATAGGGTAATTTTCTTTCCTTAAATCTGTGAACTACCATTATTTTATATTTCTTCCCTTCTAGTGCTTGGGATTGACCTAACCCCTTCTATATATTAAACAAGCATTCTTGTTTACAAGCTATGTCCCCAGCCTTGTGAACTATTTTTGTTTTATTTTTTTTTTTAAATTTATTTCTTATTATGTATACAGTATACAGAAAAGGGTACTAGATGTTATTGTAGATGATTGTGAGCCACCATGTGGTTGCTGGGAATTGAGCTCAGGACCTGGAAGAACAGTCAGTGCTCTTAACCTCTGAGCCATCTCTCCAGCCCCCATGAACTACTATTTCATTTCATGTCTGTCTTAGACCAGAGGAAGATAGGAATAGCATTGGTACTTGGTTTGACTGGTTTTAATATTTTTTAACTTTTGTGTTTGTGTATGTATGAGTGGAGGTCAGAGGAAAAATTTTGAATTTCATTCTCTTTTTTTGACTTGTGGGTTCTATGGATCAAATTCAGGTCATTGGGATTGAAGGCAGGTGCCTTTACTTTCTGAGCCATCTTACCAGCCCCAAGTGTTGTCTGTTATGATGCTATGGTGTGCTGTCTCAGAATATCTTCACATACTTTATTATACAACACTAGCTTAGTTTCAAAGCCTTTCTAATTCATTTGAATTTAATTCTAAAATGGAGTTTTTACTTGTGTCTAAGACTGAAGACAGACTTAGTAAAGGGTTTTATTTTGTTTTTCCTTTGTAAGGCGGAGATTTGATCTTCAGAATCCATCCCGGATGGATCGTAATGTTGAAATGTTCATGAACATTGAAAAAACATTGGTACAGGTAAGCTGAAGAATTAGACCTTCCCTTTCTCCTCCCTCCCTCTCTCCCTCCTCCCTTCTTAAAAAAGTTTATTTATCCATATTTTATGTACATTGGTGTTTGCCTGAATGTATGTCTTTGTGAGGATGTTGGATCCCCTGGAACAGGAGTTACAGACAGTTGTGAGCTACCTTCCCTCATGTTTTAGATGGGGCTTCTTTAGGCCCAGGCTGAACTAAAAATCCTGCCTTGGTTGTACCCATTTCTAAATTAGGTGCATGAGTCCTAACTCAGCTTGAAGGTTTATTTTACTTCTTTAAAAAAAAAATTAGGGGGCTAGAGAGATGACTCAGCGATTAAGAGCACTGGCTGCTCTTCCAGAGGATCGAGGTTCAATTCCCAGCACCCACATGGCAGCTCACGGCTGTCTGTTGTTCCAATTCCCAGTTCCAGGCAAGCACCAAGGCAAACAAATAAATAAATAAATAAGTTTTAAAAAAATAATTATTTAACTTTATTTTTATATGCATTGGTGTGAAGGTGTCGATAACCTGGAACTGGACTTATAGTTCAGTGAGCTACCATGTGGGCGCTGGCACCCAGGTCCTCTGGAAGAACAGTCAGTGCTCTTAACCTCTGAGCCATCTCTCCAGCCCCCTTTTCAGTCTTTAATATACTTCAGTTCTAAGATTGTCTTTATTGGATTGCCAAAAGATAAAGGGAAGGAATTTTCTGAAATACATAGTTTATACTTTTATATGTGTTAAAGTTAGATCTGAAACTGATCTGATTATTTAAAGACTTTCAATTTCTTAGCATTTTTCTTTTCTTATTTTCTTTTTTCTTTTTTTTTTTTTTTTTTACTTTATTTATTTATTCATTTCCTTGGTGTTTGCCTGGAACTGGAACTACAGACAGTTGTTAGCTGCCATGTGGGTGCTGGGAATCGAACCCGGGTCCTCTGGAAGAGCAGACAGTCCTCTTAAGCGCTGAGCCATCTGTCCAGCCCCCTTTTCTTATTTTCAAGACAGATTCTCTGCTTTTAGTCCTGACTGTCCTGGAACTCACTTTGTAGACCAGGCTGGCCTTGAACTCACAGAGAATTTTCTTTATGCATCCTAAGAGCACTAACTACTATATCCAACTAGTTTCTGACATTTTTGCTGAAATAATGAGTGGTATTTTATTTAATTCATTTATTATTCAAATCACTTTTCTCATAATGGAACCCTAGTTGGATTGGAACCATAGAGCATAAAGGTCTACTTGCCTCCGCCTCCTGAGTGTTGAAAGAGGCGTACATACCACAATGCTCCTCTGTTTTTTTTTTTTTTTTTTTTTTTTCTCCGTAGTATAAATGCTCTGATAATGTTGACTTTATGGAGCCATTTTCTTTTCGTTTGTTCCATGGTTGTATAATAAATGTCTACTTTTCTCTCAGCTAGATTATAATTTGGATGCAAGAATGCTTAGTTTTCTGTTTCTATTTTATCTTTTTCTTTTCTTTTATGGTTTTTTGCTGCTGAGGATGGAATCCAGGAACTTGGGCTAGGTAGGCAGTTACTATACCACTAACAGATATTTTCACCCTAGGGATTTTTTGTTGTTGTTACTTTGTTTTTGAAACAGGTTTTTCTGGGCTGGAGAGATGGCTCTTCCAGAGTACCCAGGTTCAATTTTAACCACCCACATGGCAGCTTAAAATTGTCTGTAGCTTCACCTCTTGGGGAATCTGACACCCTCATATCACTGTACATAAAATAAGATTAAATAAATTTTTTTTCTTCTTTTTAAAATGAGGATTTTTCTGTGCAGCCTTTGTTGTCTTAGAACTCTAGACACCTCGCTGGCCTTAAACTCACAGAAATCAGACTGCTGTTGCCTGGGATTAAAGGCCTGTGACACACACCACTGCTTGATGAGAAACTAACTTTTTTGTCTCCTCGTTTCAGAATCTCTGGCTGTCCTGGGAATAGCTTTGTAGACCAGGCTGGCCTGCAACTCATGTAGATCCAACTTCCTCTGCCTCCCAAGTGCTGGGATTAAAGGTGTGCAGCACCACCTCTGGCTGGAAAATGACTTTTATGTGTGTGTATGATTGTGGGACTTTGTGGTGAGAGGAGAACATGGTGTGTCAGTTCTCTTCTCCACTTTGATGGGGTGCTGGGGTTGAACTCAGGTTGACAGGCTTGTACAGCAACCAGTCTCAGTACTGAACCATCTCAGTACACTAGCCCGCACCTAACATTTTAAAAAAAATTCTGTTTCTGTTTTATGTGTGATTGTGTTCCAAGTGTTCAGTGTCTACAGAGGTTGAAAGAGGGCACCAGATTCCTTGTAACTGGAGTGAGCTGCTGACTGAACTTGAGTTCTCTGGAAAAACAGCTGGTGCTCTTAACCATTGAGACATCTCTCTACCTCACTTTTTTGAGAAAGGATCATTCACTGAACCTCGATCTCAGTTATTTTGGCTAGTGCCTGGCCAGAAAGCTCAAAAGGATGATAACTTGTCTCTTGTGCTTTGGAAACATCAGCTTGGTCCACAGATGTGTGCTGCCAACCGCAGCTTCTATGGAGTACTGGGTATTCAAAATCAATTTTTATGCTGACATAGAACTTTACACACTGAATTTTTTTCCCCTGACTTACCTACCTTTCTTCCGTCCTTCCTTCCTTTCTTCCTTTCTTTTTTTTTTTTTTTATTTGCCTTGGTGTTTGCCTGGAACTGGAACTACAGACAGTTGTTAGCTGCCATGTGGGTGCTGGGAATCGAACCCGGGTCCTCTGGAAGAGCAGACGGTGCTCTTAACCACTGAGCCATCTCTCCAGCCCCCCTTTCTTTTTTTTTTAAAGATTTTTTTATTTATCATGTATACAGTATACAGTATACAGAAGAGGGCACCACATGTGAACCACCATGTGGTTGCTGGGAATTGAACTCCGAACCTCTGAAAGACCAGTCAGCATTCCCAACTTCTGAGCCATCTTTCCAGGCGCCCCCCCCCCCCCCCCCCCCCCCCCCCCCCCCCCCCCCCCCCCCCCCCCCCCCCCCCCGCCGGCTTGAGACAGGATTTTACCGTGTAGCTCTGGCCGTTCTAGAGCTCACTGTGTAGACCAGACCAGCCTTGAACACTCAGATCAGCCTTCCTCTTAACCGTCTCCCCAAGTACTGGGATTGAAGGCCTAGTGCCTCTGACTTTGCTGTCCTTTAGCAATAATTTCATTTCATATGATTAGCAGCAGTTTTTGTCCAGTTACAGAATGTTTTGGGGAATGATTTAAAATAGCCTATTTACCCATCTAGGTTTTATTTTGACTGTCATATTGTGTATCAAAAGATGTCTTCTAAGCTTAACATGGTGGCTCTATCCTTTATTTTCAACATGTGGGAGGCATAGACAAGTGGATCTCTGAATTCCAGGACAGTTAGGTTACATAAAAAAAGCAAAACAAAAAAACCCTGTCTCAAAGAACCAGAAACCAAAGTAAAGAGCTCTCTTTTTATTTAAGAAATGAAGGTTTGGATGTCAACTTCAAGCATCAAGATGATAAGCAATCAGGAACCTGAGAGATGGGTGAAGTCTCTTGCTGCCATGACTGGTGACCTGAGTTCAGTTCCTAGTACCCACATGTTTGTTTGACTACATGTGTGCCATGGTGAACAATTACTATATACATTTCAAAAAAGGAAAAAAAAAAAAAGAAATATAAGGATGTTGAATAGTAAGTGAACATTATTTCAAAACCATTTGAATTTCAAAATTTGTCTTTTTGTTTTCTCAGAACAATTGTCTGACTAGACCCAACATCTACCTCATTTCAGACATTGATTTGAAATTGGCTAATAAATTGAAAGACATCATCAAACGGCATCAGGTAATAAACATGAGTACTTCAGTCCATTGGTAGTGTACTTTTAATAAATGCCAAAATTTACACTTGTATGTGTCTGCTTTAAAGGTAAGGTTTTCTCTTTGAGTTTTCACATACATCTGTAGGAACATTCAGTAGTAAGTTTGATGAATTATGATAGTTAAAATAGTCTGTGTAAATTTCTAACTTAGAATTTACGAAAGAGAGTTGGTAGCAAGATTTCTGTTTGTAGGAAGTACGGTATACTTCTAAAATACCCCTCTACAGTCAAATATACTTATTTGTGTATGTCCCCTTTGTAAAGTGAGTAGAAAAATTCAGGTTTCCAGGTTAGCATGATAGTACAAGTATGATAGAGTAAGTGCATTCCTCTGGATATTGGAGGCTTCTTGAATGTGAGAGTTCAAGAACAATTGAGGCAGTATATCAAGATTGTCCACTGCTGCTGGTATTTTGATCATCTTACTTCATTTTAGGCATAAGGTTTGTTTGCTTATTTGTTTGTGTAATGTTTCACCACAGTGAAACCTGTGATAGCTGAGTATATCTAAGTACAAAGTAATTTTCTGTAAAAACATCATTCTGTAACAGTGTTTCACTGAGATCTAGAATTGATTCAGAAGCCTCATGAAATACCTTTTTTCTTCGCAAAACATAATAACATTTGAAGTATGTATTAGCTTTTAGTAAAATACCTTACATGCCATAAAAGCAAATAGTTTATATATGGGTAATGTTCCCGCTAATATAATTGCAGACATTGCAGTCTTTTCCTCACATGTACCATACTTTCCAAACACAGTGTTATAGTCCAGTATAAGAATAAGTATTATAGCATGTTGTTGGGTAGGGTATGGATTTCACTTCCTCAAGAAACAAGCACTACTGCTTTCAACAGATCACCTTTTCTCTTTTGGGCTGTCTATTTAATATGTGATAATCTCGTGTAGTCTAATTTCATGTGCTTGTTAATAGGGCAGAAATAAAATAAATTAACCTTGTTAATTTAACCAGCTTGTCTCAGGTTAAGAGCAATAGCTGTTCTCCCAAAGGACCTCAGTTTGGTTCCTTACATGGCAGCTCATAATCTTCTGGTTTTTTTTCCAGTTCTAGGGGATCCAACACCGCCTTCTGGCTGTCATGGGCACTAGGCACTCAGGTGGTACACAGCCATACATGCAGGGAAAACACGGATACACATAAAATTTCTCAAGAATAAGCATTGAGTTCATGTTCTAGATATATTTAGTAGTCTTTGGCCTAGCCATAGTTTGAGCTTGCTTGCTCATTCATTCATTCATTCATTCATTCATTCATTTACATGAACCAGTCACCTTTTATTGGACACTAGTTCTTAGTCCAAGATATGAAGAGTCAACCACAGTTGAATGCTTCATGAATTTGAGTGGAACAGGCAGTTATACCCTTGTGTGCAGTGCCCTCTATAGTGACCCTTCTTCAGTGGTACTTGTGCTGCTGCTCATGTTTGAGTTCCTTGTAAGGAATACAGTAGTTGAAAACCATGTGGGCTGTCAGTACCAAGCTCTGAGATACTGCCTTTCTGAATGGTGATGTACTTGTTGTAATACCGCTCATAACCTCTCTGAAAGGCGCTCATAATGCCACTGGGGATTAAATTTCGCATCAGTATCCAGCCTGACAGCTTTCCAAGTTTAACCTCCATGAGCTTCTCTTTTAGTGGCACAACTGATGCCATCTTGGCATTTTTGGTGTTGACAAAACCCAGCTGGAGAGATGGGTCAGTGGTTAAGAGCATTGACTACTCTTCCCGAGGATCCTGGTTCAATTCCCAGCACCCACATCACAGCTAACAACTGTTTGTAACTTCAAGCCACCCTCACACAGACATCCATCCATCCAGGCAAGACACCAATGCATGCACATAAAATAAAAACATATTATACAAAAAACTATTGTTTAATATCAATTTTTATTTAGTTTTCCAACATTGATGTAAAGTGACAGCAGCATATATAATGTACACTATGCTTCATCTGCATGCACCAGTGCATGTGCCAACACTCATGTCAGTTAATAATGATAATGCTGGACGGCTAAGGCAGGAGGGTGAAGAGTTTGAGACCATCATAGGCCACATACATGGAGCTGTTCTTTTGTCTGAGTGTTTGTAAGGCAGTCCTAAGTAGCTGGACTAGCTTCAGACGAGGTGTGTTAGGAGGTGATGACCTTGATGACCTTCAGTTCTCTAGCTTCCTCCTCCCTACATCTCAGGGTAGAGGTTAGATAATGTGAGAATTGGGAAGGTGAACGCACATTACAGTTACTCTTAAGTTGTTGCATTCCTACACTCATTTATGATGGTTTTCACACAACTTTAAGACTACAGGTGTCCTTATGATGGTACAGATATTTTTTGAATGCTAAAATACTGCTCAGTTTGATTTTTTAAAAGAGAATTTCTTGGTTTGGAATTAATGATAGTTAATAAATCTATACAAATACTCCCAAATCCTGAAAACTTCAGAAATTTGAACCACTCAAGGTACCAAGCATTTTGGATAAAGAATATTTAATTCTTACTTGGATATGTATAAATAATATTTTCTGTTGCTAACCACCATTTCTTTTTGTGACTAAAATGATTTTTAAAAACCAGTGCTTTCATATAGAGAATTTGCATCCAGCATCTAATAGTTTACTTGCTATGTGCCTTATTTCTATATTGAATGTTTGCTTGTTTTGCAGGGGACATTTACTGATGAGAAGTCAAAAGCTTCCCACCATGTTTATCCATGTCCTTCCTCACAAGAGGATGGTAAGTTAGCTTTTGGTTATGAGCTATTTAACTCAGACATTATATTGTGATTAGAAAGGGCTAAATACTCCACCATTAAAACAGAGTTCTTTGTTTTGTTTATCACTTCCTTCCTCATGTGCTAGTTTGAGTAAATAACTTAATTCTTTTAGAAAGTGAGGCTTACCTGTGCTGCTCAATGCTCTAACCAACAATTTTTATTTTGGTAGCAATTTTTAAAGATTTATTTATTGTGTATGCAGTATTCTGTATGCCTGTGGGCCAGAAGAGGGCAGCAGATTCCATTATAGTGGTTTTGAGCCACTATGTGGTTGCTGAGAATTGAACTCAGGACCTCTGGAGGAGCAGCCAATGCTCTCAACCTCTGAGGCATCATTAATCTTAGAAGTTAATGTAGCAATTTTTATCTGGTGATTTGAGCATCCATTATTACTTTAATAAACTTATCTTTGCTATGATCAGCTACAAATACAGGGATGTCTGAGGCAGCTGATTACTTGTGGTGTGCCATAGAGTCCAATAGAAGATACTAGTTGGGTAAACTTGTAGTTTGGTATCTTTCTAAATTGAGGCATCATTCCATATAGCTTGTGCTGGTTTTGAACTTTCTATGTAGCCAAAGATGGTCTTAATCTTGAGACCTTCATGCTTTATCTACTGAATTCTGTTAATATCACATCAAGTTTTATGGGCAAGGGCCTCAAGCATACTAACTATACCCATTACCCACTGAACTACATCACCAGCTGTTGTTTTCCCTTCCATTTATTTTTTTTCCTTTTTAAATTTATTTGGTTCGTTATGTGTATATATGTAGGAACCCTAGTTAGTACCTTGGTGAGCTTGTAGAGGACCAGAGGACGTGTATGGATCGATTTTCTTTTGTGTACAGGGTCCTGTGATTCAGACTGAAGTCAGTTGCCTTGGAGGCAATAGTATAGATTGCCTGAGCCATCAATGGCACCCGAATACCCATTCTTAACATTAAAGAGATGTTTTTTGTTTTTGTTTTTTTTCAAGGTAACTTTGAATGGAAATTCTGCTTCTACCTCCCAAATGCTGCGTTGTAGGGTTATTGATCAGCTCAACAGTATTTATAAATTCCTTAGACTTCCTTACTTTAGTCTCATAACTTCCTCTGATTTGATATTTCTTTTTTTAAAAAAATTTATTATTTATTTATATGCCTTGGTGTTTTTCCTGGAATTGGGAACTGGAACTACATACAGTTGTGAGCTGCCACGTGGGTGGTGGGAATTAAACCCCGGTCCTCTGGGGTTCATTTTCTGTGTTTTGCCTGCATGCATATATATGCTCCTTGTGTGTTTCTGTTGGAGTCCTTGGAACTTGAGTTACAGATGGTTATGAGCCCCTTGACAGGTGCTGGGACTTAAGCCTTGGTTATCTACAAAATGAGCATGTGCTCTTGTGTACTCAGCCAGCTTTCCAGCTTTCTAGCTTTTTATCTGAGGGCTGGGATCTGAGTTTGGTCCTCAAGCTTTGGTTACTCAAATTTTATTGACTACCTGTCTCCCTAGCTCCAAAAATGTCTCTTTAATCTGCTAAATGGCTTTCAATTTGAAAGCTTAAAATTGGAAGTTGGAGAGATGGCTTAATAGTATAGAGCACTTACTGCTTTTGCAAAGAATAAGGGTTAGGTTCCCAGTACCTACTTGTATATCCTTAGCTGTCTCTAACTATGGTTACAGAACATCTGCCACTTCTTCTGATATCTGATCTCCTACATAGATGTGGTATACATATATCACACTTAAGGTACACATACATGCATAAAATTATGTATTTTCCTTATAATTCTAAATAAATCTAGTTCATATTTTGACATTTGATCATCACTTGAACTAATTTTTTTTTTTTCCAGAAGAATGGTTGAGACCAGTGATGAGAAAAGATAAGCAGGTGTTGGTACACTGGGGCTTTTACCCAGACAGGTAATTATTTTCTAATACTATTACTGTAATTGTTCATATTTATGTTGCGTAAAGAACATGCCTACCGGACATAAGGGTGGAATTTACCAGCTTTGTTTTTCAAAGCAGGGATTCTCTTGTAGCCCTGGCTGTACTAGAACTCTCTGCAGACTATCCTGGCCTGCTTCTGTCCCCAAAGTACTGGGGTTAAAATGTTTTTGTCTTTGCCTACTCCATTTATTCTGTGTGTTTTCTGTTTTTGGGGGTGGGATATGTGCGACTGACAGAACTAGGTCTGTACACTAAGGGGTACGTGTTTTGTTTTTTTGAGACATGGTTTCTCTGTAGATCTGGCTGTCCTGAAACTCGCTTTGTAGAATAGGCTGGCTTCAAACTCAGAGATTCCCCTCTCTGCCTCCAGAGTGCTGGGATTAAAGGCATATGTCTCCACTGCCTTGTCTAACTTCATCTTTTAAATATTAAAACTATGTAATTATGATTGCATTATGATATTCTAATATAAGTGTAGACCAGATGTTGCTAAGCCCTAAAGGTTCCTTCCCTCGAGGGACTGGTGGGAAGATGAGAGGAGTCAATGACACAGGAGTGAGAAGCCAACTCCAGACTCATTTATCCAGCAGTGGGGAGAGCCTTTTATAGCCTTCTCCCAGTACTCAGGTCGTGTCAGGATCTGGTGATAGTCCCTGGCTGTCTCTGTGGCTTTGCATGAGCAAGAACTCTGAATAGTAGCTGTTGCTAGACCCTCAGGCCGACTCCAGGTGGCTCATAAGGAAGTAGGTATGAATATATATATATGCCTTGGTAACTGGTTTGAACCAATTTCCTTGGTTTCTTAGGCCATGTACGGAAAATTTTTGGCCAATGGCCAATTCATGTTTTTCTTTCTTTCTTTCTTTTTTTTTTTTTTTAAGGTGTATTCATTTTTATATGCGTTGTTGTTTTGCCTGTGTGTGTGTCAGATCCCTTGGAACTGGAGTTACAGACAGTTGTGAGCTGCCTTATAAGTGTTGGAAATTGAACCTGGGTCCTCTAGAAGAGCAGCTAGTGCACTTAACTGCTGGGCTGTCTCTGTAGCAACCTTGTTTTATTTCTTTTTATTACTTTGTGTTTGGAGCCTTTAGGATCCTTTTTTCACATAGGCAATTCAACTTATGTATGCTTTGGTATAAAGACTGATGTCAGCTAGTCATGGTGGCACATGCCTTTAATGTCAGCACTCAGAAGCAGGCAGGTCTATGTGAGTTTGAAGCCAATTTGGTCTACATAGTGAGTTCCAGCATGGCCAAGGCTACTCAGAGAAACCCTGTCTCAAAGAGTGAATAAATAAATAAAATAAAGCATCTCAAAAGCACACATATGTATGGGAGGGTGCATTTTTAAAAAAAAAATAATTGTTGCTTTGACTGTGCTTGGATGCCTGAGCCTTGTGGTGGAAGAGGTGTTTGCAGTGTAAGTAGAAGCCAGGAAGCAGAGAGCCATGAAGGTGCTAGGCCAAGATGTCCTATGATGGTGCTCCACTGATCATGAGTTTCTTTTTATTTTGTCCTATTGACCTGATAGTTCATTTAAATATAAACTCAGCAAATTAATCCATTGATAGAGTTAACTTCTTCATGATCTAGTTAATGTCTTTAGCTTTCGAACCTTTTAGGCAAAACTTCCATTTACATAACGTTTTACTTATCTAAGAGAAACATTTATTTTCCAAAGCCGTTTCTTTTTGTTGTTGTTGTTGTTAGTTTTTTTCAAGGCACAGAGTTCCTGTGTGTAGCCTTGGCTATTTATACAGGAGATTAAACAGTTATGTGGTTCCTGGAAAGCTGGACTGGTTCATGAGGTGAAAACTCAGCAGGTCAGATTCTCTATCCAACAGCACAAGAGAGCAAACTGGAACAGGGGCCGGGGCGTATGTATTGATGAGAAATATCTTTCTGTATGCCATAGGCCAAGCAGTTTGTAATTAATATAAGCCTTTGTGTGATTATTTGGAACTAAGCAGCTGCAGGTGGGTCCAGACCTCAGAGCTAGGCCAGGCCAGAAACTAGGATATAATTCTGTATTCTTTATGACCTCCATGGGCATCAGGCATGTATATGGTGCAAAAGCATGCATCCAAACAAATAAGTTTAAATACTTAAAGTACATTTTAAAAACTATAACTTTTTTTCCTAATATTTATGAATAGTTTGTTTCTTTTTGTTGTTGTTTGTTTGAGACAGGATTTCTTTGTGTAGCACTAGATGCCCTAGAACTAGCTCTGTAGCCCAGACTGGCCTGAAACTGAGATCTGCCTCTGCCTCTGCCTCGAGAATGCTGGCTATCATCCATGATTTGAATGTCCCTTAGGTTTTTCTTTGTCATTTTAGGAATCATCTCATTGTCTTACACATGCTAGACCATTTCACTTTGTTTTATAATTTAATGCGACAATATGGTAACTTTTCCAATTTTCATTTAGTTAATAATTTTATGCCTAAAATTTCTTGGAATTTGTAGCTTGCTGATGAGAGGATCTTTGTATAAGGATGTGAGAGGGGATTCTTTTTGTGAACATTTTGATAATGATGAGTATTTTAGGCTATAAGTTGCATTGTACATAAAGGGCGTTCTTATTTAGTGGTATATGTTGAAGATTCCGCTGAGGCCTATAATTTAAAGGAGTGATACCTAGTGCCAGAGTTTGAGACTTTGGTAAGCCTATGTTATGTGAGGTTATTGACTTTGACTCTTAGGAGGTTGAAGTCTGACCCAGCTTACTTTCTATTGCTATGATAAAAGCCACAGCTAAAAGTAGTTCAGTGAGGAAAATGTTTATCTGGTTCCATTGTTGAGGGGCAATCCAAGATAGGAACCTAGAGGCAGAAACTGAAGCAGAGACCCTGCTGTTTACTGGAAGAATGCTTTGTTACACAGTTGACCTGCCTATTGGTGGTACTACAAACAGTGGGCTGGGCAATCTTCATTTATAATTAATCAAGAAAACTTATTGCCATTTTGCTTACATGCTAATCTGATGGAGGCATTTTCTGCATTGAAGTTTCTTTGTTCCAAATTCCCCCATTTGTGTCAAATTGGCAAAAAAAAAAAAAAAAATTATTCAGCACAGAGTCGTTGGAACATTTTGAGTTGTATAATGTGCTTCCTTTTTTTTTTTTTATTTTTAAAACTTTATTTCTTTATTATTTATTTATTTATTTGCCTTGGTGTTTGCCTGGAACTGGAACTACAGACAGTTGTTAGCTGCCATGTGGGTGCTGGGAATCGAACCCGGGTCCTCTGGAAGAGCAGAGGGTGCTCTTAACCGCTGAGCCATCTCTCCAGCCCCAATGTGCTTCCTTTTGAAAAGAATTCTGTTGATAAGTGAAAACCTCAGTTTTTGGGAGAGCAATGGGAAGGGTAGGATATGAGTAAGAAGAGTGGAGGACTATGAAGGTAGACTGTACACACATTGAAGGGACACTTGCTGGGTTTGCTGATGGTATGACTGTAAGATGTACTTAGGAATGAAGTCAAGTGTTTGGGCTTCTGTGTTGGCAAGGTGGACTTGTTTATTATGAACAATGTGATGCCAGTGTGACATTGTAGGATGAACTTTGAGCTTGGTGTAGAACAATTACTACCCATAAACTAAGAACCGCTTGTTGGATTAGAACTGTAGTATGACAGAAAACCTGAGTGAAATCACCAAAAGCAAAATTTTGTTTGAAAGTTAGCCCTGTGTCTTTTAATCAAATCAAAGAGTTTGTTAATATTTCTATTAATTAGAATGTTTAGTATGGCAAATATTACACACTGGCAGTGGAGACTGATGTACTGAGTGCTGGTTATAAGAAAATAGAATTACTAGGTGGTAGTACTGACCAGAAGACTGTTAGAGGAAGGTCTTTAAGCAAAGGACAACTTCTACTTAGAATTCTTCTTAAGTAATTTAGACAATTCTTAGTTTGGTTTAATTTTATCAACAGTGGGTGATTCTGACCTGGTAATTCTATCTTTTTAAAATCACTATTATTGTGTGAGTATATAATGTGTGTGTAAAAGGCAGGTGTGCTCATTCTGTGGAACACATGTAGATGTAGAGGGAGACAGCTTGTTGAGTCAGTTTCTTGAACTTGTATGTGAATTCTGGGAAATTACTTCAGTCTGTTAGGCTTATGTGACAAATTTTTATACCCACGAATCAATCTTAATGACTCATCATTTTCCTGTGTTCCACCCCCATATTTATAACATATTCTTAGTGTTTTAGTAGACTTTCAAGTGAATAGACTTTGCCTCTAATTTCGGTTTTGTTTGTAATTTGCTTTAGCTATGACACTTGGATCCACTGTAATGACGTTGAGGCTGAAATTGAAGATCCGCCAATTCCAGAAAAGCCATGGAAGGTAATGGGTCTGTAAAAAAGAAATTAATCTTGGCTGGACCTAGTGGCCCACTTAATTCTAATATGTGTGAGGCAGATGCAGGTGGATTTCTGTGAGTTCAAAGCCATCCTGGTCTATACATTGAGCTCCAGGATGGCCAGAGTCCTGTAGAAAGACCCTATCTGGAAAAAATAAGGAACAACCAATCCACAAACTATTCTTGAAGCTAGAGATGGTTGGGCAGGTAAGAGAACTTGTTCTTCCTTAGAACCTAAGGTCATTTGTCAACACCAATTTTCTAGGAGATCTGATGTACCAGGTACACCTCTAATACATAGACATACATGCAGGTAAAATACTACTAATAATACATACAATTAAACAAATTAATAAAAATATACATGGATACATTATTTTTTACACTCTTTACGGGTCATTCTCTACATTGTTAATTTGTTTTTGTGAAACTGTTATCATTCTGCCTCATGCTATTCCTAAAATTACTGTGTATTCCTTCCTGGCTTTAATTTTGCAATGGTTACTGAGTTCCCTTAGTACTGAGATTACAGGAATGAGCTGGTACCCAACTTGCAACAGTGTTTTTAAAAGTGCTGTATAATGATGATCTCCTTTTAATGTTCTCACAGAGATCTACATGCCTCTACCTCTTGAATTTTGGGATTAAAGGTGTGCACCACCACTGCCTATAAGACATGTTTTTCAAAAGTAGCTGCGAAAGGGGCTTTTGTTCACACATTCCAGCCTTGGCCTTCTGTTGATGGCTTCCCCAAAATAATTTTTCAAAATAGTCTTAAAATTAGAGCAAAATTTTATATATATATATTTATATATATAATATATATATAAATAAAATACACCTTGGGAGCCAGGCATTGGTGATGTACATCTTTAATCCCAGCTCTCGGCAGGAAGAGGTTTTAGATCTCTGAATTTGATGCTAGCCTGGTCTACAGAGTGAGTTCTAAAACAGGCAGGGCTACACGGATAAATCCTATCTTCCAAAAAATAAAAAAAAATTGATTTTAGTAAACAGCATTTGGAAGGCTGGAAAGTTGGCTCAGCAGTTAAGAGCACTGTTTGTTCTTCCAGAGGTTCTGAGTTTGATTCCCAGCAATGACATGGTGGTTCACAACCAAAAATAGACATTGTCTTCCTGGCTCTCTAGCACCTTTAGCATTCTAGACCTGGTCTGTTCGGCAAGGTCATTCCTTTTGCTGTCAGCATCACTTTTGCACCTAACACCTCACTTTTCTTTCCAGAAGCTTTAGTTGTGCTCTTGGAGGACCTTGTAGATCTGTAGCTGATCCTTCACCCTGTCTGTTTCTACCTCCCTTCCTTTTTTAAAATATTGAACAATGGCTGGGCATAGCGCTATTCATTCTGAATTCCTGCAGTCAGGAGGCGAGTTCATGTTCAGAGTCTGAGACCAGTCAGCGCTACATAGAGAGATTCTGTGTTTAAAAAATGAAAAACAATATGAATTATATGTCATCAGATATTTTTGTTAGGACACACTGTCCATTAAGCACAGCAGCCTTTTTTTTAAAAAAAAAATCAGCCATGAGTAGTTACCACACACCTCCAAGATCAGCCCATGTGACTGTAGTCAATCCTTTATAGGGTGTCATCTGGGAGGTCATTCATTGAACTCACCTAGCTTCTGTCATTTATGTATCTCTGACCTTTCTGATGTAATTCTGACCTAATGGACATGGCTGCATGATCGTGAGAGTGTATGGTCTGAAGTATTAGTAGAAGGGAAACTCCTTTGCATCTTTGTTGAAGTCATCATCCATGCTGGTATGAGATTTTTTTGGGTGTTTTAGCTGTTTGTGTGTCAACCGTGGCTTGTAAGTTGGTCCAGTAAACTCACTGGTTCCCTGAGCTCTAGTTTGGTAGAAAATACTGGTTTGTTTTTCATGTCTTGTAAAGAGAGGGCAAACATTTGTTTCCCTAGGGATCCTTCTGAAACAAAAGCTCATCCTGTCTGCTGTTGGCTACCATGTTACAGCTTGTTTTCAGTGTTCAAGGAAGCCTTTATAGTTGTAATTGCTAGTTTCTGGCTTTCAGTTCATTATAATAACTAAGCACTCCACTCTTTCCTTCTGTGACCTAAGGTGTGCCTAACAAGAGGAAAATTTCTGGTGTCAAATTATAATTGTGCCAATTTGATATGGTTTTAGGTTCATGTCAAATGGATTCTGGACACTGACGTTTTCAATGAATGGATGAATGAAGAAGATTATGAAGTGGATGAGAACAGGAAGCCAGTGAGTTTTCGTCAGCGAATTTCAACAAAGAATGAAGAGGTATTTATTTTGGCACTATTTTCTTGACTATGGTTGTTGTTCTTTTTTGTCCTAAATGCTTTCTTCATTTATATACTGCCACATAAATACCAAAGGGCATCATCTAGAATGTACATGTACACTGAATCATTAAAATTTAAAATGGGTCAGGTAGTATGGTAATTCTACAGCTGATTATGCCCCCCCCCAGATACAAGTTTTAACTTTTGAAATCAATTTTTGAATGTATATGGTGTTATATGTGTATATGCACTGTGGTGTGCGTGTGTGGAGTCTGGGTGCTGGAAATCAAGCCTTGGTTTACTGGAAGAGCAGGGTTCTCTCTACCCTTGACCCATCTCACCAGCTCTTAAGTTTTTTGTTATGTTTGTTTCCATTCCCCCTCCCACAGGCTTTCTCTGTAGCTTTGGAGCCTGTCCGGAACTTGCTTTGTAGATCAGGCTGGTCTTGAACTCACAGAGGACTGCCTGCCTCTGTCTCTTGAGTGCTGAGATTAAAGGTGTGTGCCACCATTCTTGCTGGGTTTTTTTAGCTATTCATTTTTGATTTATGTGCATTGGTGTATTGCTTGTCTGTATATTTGATGCTGAATCACCTGATTATATACAGTAGTGAGCTGCCCTGTCTGTACCAGCCCCGTGTTTTAATTTTTAAATGCATTTTAAAATTTAGACAACATTCTTTTTTTTTTTTTTTGAATGTGAATTGGTGTTTTGCCTGCATGTGTAACTGTATAAGGGTGTCAGATCTTGGAATTACAGATGGGTGTTAGCTGCCATGTGGATGCTGGGAATCGAACTTGGGTCCTCTGGAAGAACAGTCTTAACTCTTTACTGCTGAGCCATCTCTCCAGCCCCTAGACAACATTCTTAAATAATACCACACCATAGCCTGACTTATCTACTAGTTTTCTATATGAAAACCAATTTCTTTATTTAATGTGATTCTGGAAGTTCTTTGGTGCAGACACTGTACTACAAAAATACTGTTCTTAAAATTTCTGGAGAATTAGAGTGCTGCAGTGTTCTGTGAGAAGGGAATTTCCCATTTAATGATCTTTATTTACTGTCCAGGTCCTTATTTATATGAAGATACCACAATCAAACCTATTACTTCATATTTAACCTAAAAATCTGATTAAATGAAGTTCAGAGTTTTGGTTATATACTCATGGTTTCATAAAAAACACAGTTTGTGCCAGGAATGGTGGTGCGTGTTTTGAATCCCAGCACTAAGAAGGCAGAGGCTCGCAGATCAGTGGGTTTGAAGTTATCCGGTTTTGCAGAGTGAGTTCCATGGAGCCACAGTTACATAGTGAGGCCCTGTTCCTAGAAGGGTGGAAAACATAAAACTCTCGCACCTTGTGGGCTACATGTGGCAGTACACTAGGATTTGGGACCAAGAAGAAAGCCTTTTGTAACTGTTGAGGGTTTGTGATAGTCCATTGGAGAGACTGGTGGTTGTAAGATAATTTTCATTTGTGACAGTTGGATTTATGTTGCTTTTCTTATTTCCTTTTAGTTTCATCTTGTTTTAAGCAAGTGCTTGCTGTGTAGTTTGTAACTTAGTTTGTAGTCCAAGCCTATGGAATGGTAGGATTACAAGTGTATTTTTCCCATGTCTGGGTTGAATTTTTTTTTTTTATGTGAATTGGTGTTTTGTCTGCATGTATAACTGTGTATCTTGGAATTACAGACAGTTGTGAGCTGCCATGTGGATGTTGGGAATCGAACTCAGATCCTCTGGAAGAACAGTCAGTGTTCTTAACCGCTGAGCCATCCCTCCAGCCCTGGCTTGAACTTTTTTATGGGCTTTTTTTTTTTTTTTTTTTGGTATTCATATTTGTGTGTGTGTGTGAATGTGTGTGTTATACTAACAGAAAATAGAGGTATCTCATGTTTTCATATCTGCCTTAGTATTAAGACATCTTTATCCCAGTATATATTGCAAGATTTTATTTACTTTCAGAATTTATTTATTTATTTTTCCTATTAGTACAAGATTTCTCTGTGTAGCCCTGTCTGTCCTGGAACTCACTCTGTAGACCAGGCTGACCTTTAATTCAGAGATTCACTTGCTTGCGCCCCAAGTGCTGGGATTAAATATCTTCAGCACCTTGCTTTTTACCCTAACTCATTTTTTTTTTTTTTTTTTTTTAAATTTTTTTTTTTTTTTTAAAACTTTATTTATTTATTTGCCTTGGTGTTTGCCTGGAACTGGAACTACAGACAGTTGTTAGCTGCCATGTGGGTGCTGGGAATCGAACCCTGGTCCTCTGGAAGAGCAGAGGGTGCTCTTAACCGCTGAGCCATCTCTCCAGCCCCACCCTAACTCATTTTTAAGACTAAGTTATTTTGAGGCATAGCATACTTTCCTCCCTTACCTTGTTTACCTGTTACTCCTGAGCTTGTTTGCCCTGCATTGACCATAGCCACCCCATATTTTATGTGTGTAAGTATTTTTGTGTTGTCTAAATAGATGAAAAGAGGGTACTGGGTCCTCTGGAACTGGAGTTTTAGACAGTTTTGTGACTACATGTGGATGTTGGGAACTGAATCTGAGTGTTCTGTCAGTAGCAGCAAGTATTCTTAAACTGTGATGCCCCCAAATATTTTTAAGTTGGGTCATTATTGTATTTTGTTTGTATATGTGTTGTGATTTGACTGTTAAGTGAAAAATTTTTAATTTTGACTTTTGAGAAGTATATTTGTTTTTCTTTAGTACTTTATTTTTCCTTTTGCTGGAAATTCAGTCTAAATATAGGGCCTTTCAAATCTGCAAGCTTCCCATCACTTTGGACCACCTCTTCCTCAAAGCATTTGTTTGTTTGTTTATTTTCAAGACAGGGTTTTTCTGTGTAGCCCTTGAACTCTGTGTACCAGGCTGGCCTTGAACTCCCCTGCCTGCCTCTGCCTCAGAGTACTTGGATTAATCCTGTACATTACCACTGCCCAGCTATCAGGCTATTTTATAAATGACATTTTTGGGAGGATCATTTGACCTTGTAATTTCTGTTTGACAGTATGTTTCCTTTATATTAGCAGTCTGAAATGCTTCTCTGAGAGCACAAATATTGAACATTGGTTTTTGTTTTGCAGACTTCTGTTATGTATTTTTTGTGGTATACTTTGATATGTTTGGGATTATGATTAATATTTCAGTTTTGATACATTGCCTAGTGCAGTGGCTCTCAACCTTCTTAATGCTGCAACCCTTTAATATATTTTCTCATGTGATTGAGATCCCCAACCATAAAATTATTTTTGTTGTTACTTGACAACTACAATTTCGTTACTCTTATGAATGTAACATAATAATACCTGTGTTTTCCTTGGTATTAAACAAACCTTTGTGAATGTGCCATTGGATATCCCAAATGGTTGCAGTCCACAGGTTGAGAATTGCTGGCTTTGTAGGTCAGGAGTGTTTCTTTATTGCTGGTATTTTTTTGTGCTTAGTGTTGTAGCTTCCTTTGGTGTGATCCAGTGTGATCCAGTTTGGTAGTGTATGAAAATCACCTTTGGATATGGGTTTATAGAGACTGAGGAATTGACAAAGTTGCCTGATACTTTTTTCATTTACTTCTTCCTAGCCAGTCAGAAGTCCAGAGAGGAGAGATAGAAAAGCATCAGCTAATGCACGAAAGAGGAAACATTCTCCTTCACCACCTCCTCCCACACCCACAGAATCCCGTAAGAAGAGTGGGAAGAAAGGGTAAGATGTTTGTAGCATGTTTGGGTGCTTGTCTATTTAATTTGCTTTTTATATTACATTAAAACTCTTAAATATTTGTTTGTGCACATGCATGTGGAGGTCATAAGACAGTTTGTGGATTCAGATGCTCCTTCCATGAGGGTGGGGCCCCGGTGGAACTTGTGTTGTCACTGAATCATCTCATCAGCCTGATTGTTCTTATGGAAATCTTATTTTGATAGTTTTAACTCACTTTGTACACCGGGCTAGCCTTGAACTCTTATCTACCTTTCTGCTTCCCAAATATTGGATTTAAAGGGGTGTACCACTACCAATCAGCAATAACTTTGATTTCTATTAATTGCTGATAATATAAAAGGAAACTTTAATGCTCTATACAATGCCTAGAGTATATATTTAAAATATAGGGAATATTTAGATATTTGGTAATTTCAGACTTCCCTATTGTAACTCACATACATGCATTTTGGTGACTGGTTAGTTTGTCAAGACAGGGTTTCTAGAAACTGTAGCCTTAACTGTTCTCAGTAGACTCTGTAGACAAGGCAAGCCTTGAACGCAGAACTCAGCCTGCCACTGCCTTCTGAGTGCTGAGATTAAAGGTGTGCTGCACCACCACCCACCACCACCACCACCACCACCACCACTGCTTTGTTAAATTTGTTTTATTTTGTGGTATTGTGTCTAGTCCTTTCTTGTCTGGACCTCACAATACAGACAGGCTGGTTTCAAACTCACAAACATCTATCTACCTGCCTCTGCATGAAACGAGCTAGCATAATTTGAACAGAGGAAACTTGAGTTAAGAAAATGCACCTCCCAGATAGTCCTGTAAGCAAGCCTGTGGTCTATTTCCTTGATTGATGGTTGATATGGGAGGGCTCAACTCACTGTGTGTGATGCCATTTCTAGTCTGGTGGTCCTGGGTGTTAGGAGAAATCTTACTGAGCCAGTTGGTCAGCAGCACTTCTCTATGTCATTCTACCTCCAAGTTTTTCTCTTTTCTATCATGCGTTTTCTTGATTCTATGGTTAATTTGTATTTGTGTGTGTGTGTGTTTTGATAGTTTGTATTTGTGTGTGTTTGTGTCTGTGTCTGTCTTGCCATGTTCCTTCCGCTGGCTAAGAGCTTAGTATATAGAATCCTCCTGTGTGCTTCAGGTATAGGCATGTGCCACCATACCCCATGGAATGCCTTTTTATTATTTAAATCACATTATATGAATTAGGTGATGATTCTACCCTTTGTATAATTCCTGAAGATAAGGAAATTCTTTCCATCTTTATTTTAACTTTGAAGAGTACCACTAGCTTCACAAATAATACATACTCAGAAAAAGAACCATGCCAGTTTTCTTTTTTTTTTTTTTTTTTTTTTTTTAAATTTTTTTGATTTATTTATTTATTATGCATACAGTTTTACAGAAGAGGGCGCCAGACCTCACCATAGATGGCTGTGAGCCACCATGTGGTTTTGCTGGGAATTGAACTCAGGACCTCTGGAAGAACAGTCAGTGCTCTTAACCTCTGAGCCATCTCTCCAGCCCCCCATGCCAGTTTTCAAAAGGCACATGAGGAGTTTTTAGTTTTTCATACTTAGTTGATACATCAAGAACACACAGTTGTTTGTTTCTATTAAACCATTTTTATTTTATCATGTATAGGCTTAGAGAATGCTTTATTTCCTTAGCTGGTGTTCTTTTAAATTCTCAGGTATACGATATAACTGTCCCATTTCTATACTCACCACTTAAGTTTGGGGCTCATTTAATGATACTGAGCCAGATATCTAATTTGTTTATTTGTTTGTTAAAAGTAACTGAATATAAATAGTAATTTAGAGCTCCAGACATTTTCCTAGAAGTATCTCTTAATTGTCCTTTTTCTGCTCTGTATATATCAGACAAGCTAGCCTTTATGGGAAGCGTAGAAGTCAGAAAGAAGAAGATGAACAAGAAGATCTTACCAAGGACATGGAAGACCCAACCCCTGTCCCGAATATAGAGGAAGTGGTCCTCCCTAAGAACGGTTGGTGTTTTTCTACATGGAATTCATTATTGGCCCTCAGTTCACTACAGAGCAAGTAATGTCATGTTTTGGGATTTTTCCTTTCAGTTTTTTGAGATAGCACCTCTGTATAGCTCTGGCTGTCCTAGAATTCACTTGTAGACCCAGGATAGCCCAGAACTCTCAGAGATCTGCCTGATTTGGTCTCCACATCCTGAACACTCAATATGAATACACTTTTTTCCTATAAGTTCTAAAAAGTTTTCGCATTCTCATGTTATTTATGGGCCATGGTGATTTTGTGTGTGTGTGTGTGTGTGTGTGTATGTGTGTGTGGTTTTTCACTGAGAAGACATAGCAGCTCCATAAATTTAAAACTATTCTTTGTATAGTGCTGTCAGTCCAAGCCCTTAGGAGGCCTCCTAAATTTGATGTATGCCTCATCTTCATGTTTGTTTTGAAATCTTTTTTTTTTTTTTTTTAAACTTTATTTATTTATTTATTTGCCTTGGTGTTTGCCTGGAACTACAGACAGTTGTCAGCTGCCATGTGGGTGCTGGGAATCGAACCCAGGTCCTCTGGAAGAGCAGACGGTGCTCTCAACCACTGAGCCATCTCTCCAGCCCCCTTGTTTTGAAATCTTAAGTAAATAAAAATAAAATACAAACTGAAACAGTGCTTGCCTGGCACATACCACACTCCTAAGTTTAATTTAAACCTCATACCTACCCCTAATTTTTTGTTGTTTTTTACCTGCCTCTGGTTTCTCGGTGCTTGGATTAAACATATTTGTTACCGGTACTGGGTTTTATTTATTTTTTTGGAGACAGTATTTCTCTGTGCTGCCTTGGTTGTCATGGAACTTGCTTTGCAGACCATTTTGGCCTCAAATGTAAGAGGATCTGCCTTCCTCTTCCTCTGGCGTACTGGGATTAAAGATGTATGCCACCACCAACCACCTGCCCCAAAATCTCTTTAAAGAGAAATTCAGTTGGGTAAAAGGTATATCCTAATTTATCCTAAATTTCTGCATTTGTAAAATAAAAATATATTTGAGTGGTTAATTACAGGGCTATAGAATGTGGCAGGCAAGTTCAGTATCTTGAGGCTGTGCCCATGGTTTTGACATGAAAGTGAGTAGTGAACTGTACTGTGATTATAATGAAATGCATATGTAACTTATTCTGTCATGTTTTAAAGTTTAATTACTTTATTTTAATGCCTATTTTGTCTACATTTATTTCTACTGATAAAGCTGGTAAAGTGTGTCAGATACCTGGGGATTGGTTTTAGTTACTTAGAGCCCTTTGCTCTTAATTGCTTAGTTCCTCACCATATATTCTTAAAATCAGTGTGACTATTTCCTTTAATACATGATTTTGGTGTTTTGTTTTTGTTTTTGTTTTTCTTTCTAGTAAACCCAAAGAAAGATAGCGAAAACACACCTGTTAAAGGAGGCACGGTGGCAGATCTAGGTAAAGAAACCATACACAAATGCTTTCTCTTTGACTATGTCCGCTCCTTCAGTACTGCTTTCTTTGGCAGTACTGGTACTTTGGTTTGCTTATTTACTCCTGTCCAGGAATAACCAGGTGATTTTTGTACTGTCATGCTTTAGTACCTACTGTGATCCATTGTTCTTCTTCCCAGTGACCTGCTGCTTACAAGTGGATGACATTACATGCCAATATCTTACAAACTAACAAAAACTTGGCCATCTTTTACTTTCAGTAAAACAGTTATCATCTGAGTTTTAGAGAAAAAAATTCTAGTTAAAGTATGTATTTCAGTGACCCTCCAAATGTTTGCTTTGTCAGAGGTTCAAGAATATTCCCAATATTCTTCATGAGTTTCAGGGCAGTCTGAAGAACCTTATCTCCTTCAACATTATTCTCTTTGAACAAAATTTAAAGTTCTTATTGTGTGTATGTTGTGAGTGCAAGCTCAGTTGTCATATTGTATAGTTGTGTTGAGATCAGAGGACAACCCTAAGGATTTTACTGTCCCCCAATCCCTGGATTCCTTTGTGTAGCTTTTGAATCTGTCCCAGAACTAACTCTGTAGACCATGCTGACCTCAAATTCAGAGATTCACCTGCCTTTGCCTCCAAAGTACTGGGATTAAGTCATGGGCCACACTGAGTTTGAATTCTGCTGTCTTTTCATTGAGGAATTCTGGGTCTTGATCCTGAAGTTTTGAGGCAAGTGCCTATGCCTTGGAACCATCTCCCCAGCTCTTTGGGGCATCTTTTAAATTTGCTTTTATTTACTCATGCTATATTTCTCTGCTTATATGTCAGTGGGTACATATTGGTACATGATTTTATTTTGATGTCTGAAGTTAAACAGCATTTTTGATAACAGCATATCACGAAGATAAACAGATGTACTTTGACGATGTTTCTGCTTTATTTTAATGTTATTAGCTGATAATTACTGATTCAGTAGCCAAAAAATGAGAAATGATTATGAGTATTTGGTTTCTCCATGTTGCATGGACAGTATGGAATATTATAAAACTGGATGCTCTTCAGTGTGAAATTTTGCTAAAAAAGAATAGTAATTAGTGATATTTTAAAATTCATTTTTGAGTCAAGATGTCTTTCTATTACTGCCCTGCCTAGAATTTACTATGTAGTCTGAGTTGGCCTTAAACTCACAGAGGTCTGTCTGCCTCCCGAGTACTGGGATTAATATGTTTGCTACCATGCCTCTCTGTAATATGTAATTTTTAGTTATTTTTCTTGAAAATGAATGAGTAATTGTCCATTTGAGATAATTATTTAGAGTATGTTTGTAACATTCATTTATTTTACTTTAATTTATACTCTTTTGGCTTTGGTTTGGCTTAGTTTGGTTTTGATTCTTTTTTGAAATGTGGTTTCTCTGTGTAGCCTGACTATACTTGTACTCATTCTGTCTCTCAGAACTTTGCTTGCTCCCAAGTGCTAGGATTAAAGCCATATGCCCTCCTCAGTTTATGGCACTATTTTATTCATAGAGTCACATTGAAGGCAGTTTTAAGAGAATTGTAGTGATCACAACTGAACCCTTAATTAAAACGTTCTTATCCTCTCCTGGGGCCTTGTGTATGCTGGACTGGCACCTCTTCAGTGGCCTTCACCTGCCCTTTGAGGCCATAACATGAAGGGTGTTTTTTAGTGCTGGATATGAGAGATTTCTCTGTGTTTTCAAACAGTTTCTATGGTTTACATTTTGGTGCTGTGGCTGAAGATGCTCACCACTGTATAATTAGTTTCTATGAATATGAATTTGCTGTCCTTTTTGTCACCTTACTTTTTGACATCAAGGTTTGTGAACCTTGATGTCAAGGGTACTATGACCTGTCAAGTGTTTTTTTTCAAATTTATTTTTATTTTATGTGGATGAGCGCACCATGTGTACAGTGGCCTCAGATGGAAGGATAGCCCATCGTTTCCTGGAGAATTGGATTACAAACCCTTGTAAGCTGCTGTGTGATTGCTGGGAATAGTGCCTGAGTCCTTTGGTTGCTCCCAACCACCGAGCCATCTCCAGCCCCACAAGTGTACATTTGTTTACTAGTATAGCTCCCTTCTGCTTAATCATATAAGTCTGTACTATTCATTTTATTCTTGGGATTGCAAAAAAAAACAAAAACAAAAAAGGATTGGTTTGCCTACACAGAAAAACATTGTGCATTTATTAAATAGCACGAATTAGGAACTTGGAGAAGAGTGTCTCTCTCTCATCAGATGTTTATTCCTGTCAAGTGTTGTGATTGTCTTACTCACAGAAATGTGTCAAAGGATATAGAGGTGTTTTTAGGTGGGGAGTGTGGGGCGATGAAACCTAGGTCCATGTGCATGTGAGGTAGGTACTCTACCCCTGAATTCCAACCCAAGGTTAAAGTGTGTTTTTAAGTATCACAGTAGCAGCATCTCTAGTAAGGGATTGGTTTTCCTCGGTTTTAGCCACGTACAAAGGACCATTCTTACAGGTGTGCTGTTAATCACTTGTTAGAAAGCAAGGCAGCAGGGTTGTGGGAGGGTGTGGGAGTGGTGTAGTTCATACATACTTATTCATCCTGAATCCCCGGTTACTTGTTTGCAGGTCAGTGATTTTCATTTCTGTACATTCTGTTGGTTTTTTGCGCATTGATTAAAGGGTCTCACCACTGAGTACCACATAGAGTTTATTAACAAGGAAGCATGGATGCGGGAGAAGCTGAAGAGAAAGTTTTTCCTGAGCATTTTCTTTAAGATAAGAGGGCAGGTGGGCCCCATGTTTACATATCCCAGGTGAATGCCAGCATGTGAGATGCTGCCCTGCAGGAGGTCTGCAAGGCCTATCAGGAATGCTTACACCTTCTAGATTTCTTCTGGGCTTTAGTCAAATATTTCACTGGTAAGCACTAATGAAATGAATAAATGTTTTATTTATTTGAATAATAAAAAAATTTTTTTCTTCTGGTTTTTGTTGTTTGAGACAGGTTCCCAATGCTTGGCTTGAGTGGTCTGCATCTCACTTTTTAAACTGGCCTTGAATTTTGAAGACAGTGGCCAGCTTTTATTTCTCTAGACTTGGGATTAGAGGCTTGTTCTATTAAACACCTGGCTACATCAGATAGTTTTGTGGATTGTTTTTCTTTTACATTATATTGCCTCTAAGTTTATTATTTAAGGGATTTCATATAGGATTTCCTTATTCTGTTCTGTAGATCAGGATGGCCTTGAACTCAGATATCTGCTTGCCTCTGCCTCCCAAGTAGTAATAGGATTTTTTAATGAATGTTTTGACTGGGTATATTGGTTTGGACTGTGTTTGAGCTGTGCCCATGGAGGTTAGAGAAGGAGGGTTGTAAGTCACCATCTGGTTGCTGGTCCTTTGCAATAGTTGCAAATACTCTTTACTGCTGAGCCATTTCTTCAATTGCCTAATTGTATTTCATATAGGTTTCACTGTTTCTTTTATAATCATCACTTAGGCTTAAGAGTTTTTGTCCTTAATAGACATACAGTTTTTCTCCCTTTTAAAGCTGAAATCTTTCTGTGCATCTCAGATTGGTGTTAAACTCAGGATATTTCGACCTCATCTTCTGTACTGCTAGGGCTAGAAACCTGTGCCATGGTGACGAGTTCAGTCACTAATACTTTCACTGTCTTCCATTGTTTTGGAATCAAAAAATCCAATTGCTTTACCCCTCATCAATAGACTGGTGTATTGTGTGAACTTTAGTTAGTGTATAATGAAAACTTGGAGCCAGATATCAGGGAAAAGCTGGATTACTAGAGCAATAAATTATAGTCATTCTCTGGAAAAGCTGAAAACTTTTTTTTTTTGCCTAGCTCTCTTAACTTCTTTTTATTTATATATAAAGTTAGGATTAAAGGTGTAGGTCATCCCTTCCTTACTTAGCTTGATTTTTGTGGTTGAGTCTCAAATTTGATTGATTTTATTGAATATATATCACCACACTCGTGCTTTAGTCACGTCCTACTTGTTAATAATATCTTATTGTGATGCTATGATTTGATAACTGGTAAAATTAATTATGAACTTTTTATTTGTTGAAAAGTTGATAGACCTTCCACCTTCATGCATTTGTATAAAATGATCACTTCTTGTGAATTTGAATCTATTATTTTCTCTGTCCAATACCAGTTTTGAAGATTAATCATTTTCACACAGCATTGAGTAATTATTAAAATAACTTGTTTTGCTTTTGCAGATGAACAGGATGAAGAAGCAGTTACAGCAGGAGGAAAGGTAAGCAAACCTTCATTTAGGCCTGAGGCGAGAGAGGTTCCTGTTTGACTCGGGTCTGCTTGCCTCTCCTCACTGCTGATGCTGTCATGCCAGGTTCATGGGGTGATGGGGATGGAACACTTAATGAACCTGAGGGGCTGGTACACTTAATGAACAAGCACTTACCACCTCATCTCTCGTCTCTTCCTATTCTGGTGAAAGGGCCTCGATTTTTTTGCCCAGGCTAGCCTGCTTCTTTCAGTGACTGTGCTGTTTTTTCGATCTCCTACGTAGTTGAAATCATGTGTATACACTACTTACAATACCTAGGTTTTGTTTTGTTTTAGACATATCTTCATACTATTTCCCAGTTGGCTTTGGCCTTGAACCTCATGGTTATCCCTCAGGATTGCTGTTAGTCCAGTTAAATATTCTCCTTAGCATTCCCTGACAATAGTTTTGTTTGTAATATAGTTTTTATGATATTATATATATGAGGGTCACCCTCATACAATATAATTTGTAATTTTATGCTTTCTTATTTACAAAGTAGTAATAATAGTTGACTACATTGTTGCTTGTAGTCATATGTTTTTGTCCTGCTGCCATTTAGCCCTAAATAATCACACAAAGACTTATTTTAATTACAGACAGTTTGTCCTATCACTCAGGCTCATTACCAACTTGCTCTTTTAACCCAACCCATTTCTAATAATGTATTGTATTACCACATGGCTTTTCCTGCATCCGGAGCAGCCTGCAGCTTCTCAGTGTGACATTCCACACTCATTTTTATCTTTGCTTTGATTTCCCACCTGGCTCTATGCTGCCTTGCCATATTTCAAAGTAGTTTATCATTATTATTAGTAGTAGTAGTAACCAATGGTTAATACAGAAAGGCATCCCACATCACTACAGTCAGTATAGCATGAGACTCTTGATCTCAGGGTCTTGGGTTGATGTTTCATGTTGGGCACTATTTGTAGTTAGTTTTCTGACTTGTCCAGTTGAGGTCTGGAGGAATCTCTCCCACTTGCGTTTTGCAGCTGCTTAAAAAATAATTACTCACAGAAATCCATCTGCCTCTGAACCCCATACCCAACTGAAAAATATTTTATTGGGGAGGGGCCTTTCAAGACAGTTTACCTGTGTAACAGTCCTGGATTGATTGTCCTGGAATCAAAATATTTCATAATAAAAAGAACTTTATAGCTCTAAAAATTATAACATGAGGAGATGGCTCAATATGTAACAAACATTCTACTTAAGACATAATGAGCTGATTTTAGATCTCTAGCTCCCACAGCAGGGCCTAGTTCTGAAGCATCAGTAGGAATCTGTGTCCAGGGCTAGATTTGAGGAGTAGAGACATTTGAAACCACCAAGCTTCAGAGTGCTTCACATTTAATAAAAGCCCCTGTCAGTAAACTAGTCCAGTATACAAGAGGTCACTTTTATACACACACCTGCACACATCCACATGTACACAAGAAATGTTAAACAATTGAAAAGTTGGTCATTTTCCCAGAACTTAATATGTAGAACAGAGAGTTCTCAAATTCAAATTTAAGTTTCCTTAGCCTTCTAGGTTCTGGGATTAAAGGGGTGTGCTACCATACCTGGCATTGTAGTAATAGTACAGTTATGTTAGTTGTGAATAGTCAGTTGGAGGCATAAAGATATTTTCTAAATATTTGATCTGTCTTCTTTGGAAATTTATTGTCAGCTTGCTGAGATGGTCCAGCTAATAAAAGCAGTTGCTATACAGTCTCCTGAACCACGTAAAGATAGAAAGGAGAAACTGACTTCACAGCTCTTGTCCTTCGCACACCTTCCACTCCCAGTAATAAGAGGAAAAATCTTACATACAAAATATTAAATAAAATTATTGCAAAAATTTAAAGACACCTAGAAGCTATGAATGCCATTTGCAATGTGTAACCTGTGATCAGGTTGTTCTCTTGAGATATCAGTAAAATAAATTTCTGAGACACTCGAACCATTTCATTTTAAACAGATGTCTAGGGGCTGGAGAGATGGCTCAGCAGTTAAGAGTACTGACTGCCTCTCCAGAGGACCAGGGTTCAATTCCCAGTACCCACATGGCAGCTCACAACTGTCTATAGTTGCAGTTCCCAGTTCCAGGCAAACACCAAGGCAAATAAATAAATAAGTTTTTTTTTGTTTTTGTTTTTGTTTTAAAAAGACACAACCCAGATGTCTAAACCAATAGGATTAATGTGTGTGGTGTTATGTACATGCAATTGAGAGAACAAAATTGAGGGAGTTGGATCCTATTCCACCATGTAGGGCCTGGGAGTGATACCCCCTAGTTGTCTTTGAACTCACTGTATAAACAAAACTGCCAAGAGACTCAAAGAGATCTTCCTGCCTCTGATCCTGAAATCCTGGGATTAAAGGTGTGGGCTACTGCACTCACCACAAGACTAATTTTTAGTAACTAAGCAACTACAAGTATAAGCCTTTTAACTGCACTTTTTGGATTTGTGTAATTCTTTTAATTTAATACTTCCTTTTTTTTTTTTTTTTTTCTTCCTAGAGAAATACTAAGTAGTTACTATTAAAAGTCTCAGGCCATTATGAGGAATGGCTATTAGTAGGTAGTCATGTTTAGTATTTGGAATAGAAGCAATCTTATTATTATGTTTTGTAAGTATCTTTACTCTTTGTAACAATCTAAAAACCAGTAAATGATTGATCATAAAACTGAGTAACAAGCAGCTTTTGTGAAGGGCTTTCAGAGACACCATAGCTGTGGAGAGCACTCGGGTTTGATTCCCAAAATTGTAACTTTAGGATAATTGTACCCTCTTCTGGCACCTCTAGACATTAGTGCACACCTTCACAGACCTGCATGCCTGAATACACTTAAAATAACAGTTGACAAAAAGAAAAGGTCTGTGGAAAAAAGATTTGATACATGTATTCCTTCTTGATTATCAGTGTTTCTTTTATTTAATAATTAATCTTGTAATTAGATAATTTTTGTGTTTTGTTATTTGGATAAAGAAAAAATAAAGTCTGCTGTCAGTCCACTGCTTTTATCCCTTTAAAAGTAAGAAATGTCTGGTTTTGGGAATTGTTTTCCCTCTTTTTCAAATTGGATCCAGTATCTTGATTTTGTTTCACATAATAGTCATGTGTGTGATTTGTCGGGTTTTCTCTTTGAGCTCACTTCACTTTCATTTTTTTATAGGAAGATGAAGACCCTAGCAAAGGTGATCCAAGCCGGTCAGTTGACCCAGGTGAAGATAATGTGACAGAGCAGACCAATCATATTATTATTCCCAGCTACGCATCCTGGTTTGATTACAACTGGTAAGTGAGATTTTTTCCACCTGAGTTTCGAAACAGTTGTTTTGATACTGGGTTGTGTTGTTCTGCTGTCTTCATCAAGTCACCCTCACTGAAGATGAGCGGTTGTTATTTGGAACATGCTCTTGCTTTTTGTTGTTTTCTTGTACGTTTGCTCTTTTCACTATGCATAGGTTCTCAAGGTGTGGATTACATAGCAGATGTTACATTATAATTCATAACAGTAGCCAAGTTTTACATAACTATATGTGCTCACAAATGACACAGGATTTTGACTCTGGAGAAGCAGTTATAGAGCTGCTATAGTTACAGGTGATTGTGAGCCACTTCATATGTGTGTTGTGTTGAGAACTGAACTCTGGTATTCTTAAAAATAAGAGTTTTTAATGGCTGAACTGTCTCTCCAAGTTCTAAAGCTTCCAGATATATGTAATTTATTTTTAGCTGAAATATTGCACGTTTGAGGTGCTGATCAGTATAAAATATAGTATTTAAAAATATTAAATATATAACCCTCCAAACTATTTTTTTTATTCAGTAACTATATTTTGATACTAAAGTGCTGACCAAGAGGTCAGCAACAACTTTTTGAAATTGAAATAATTTAGGCTGGAGAGATGGCTCAGCAGTTAAGAACACTCTGATTGTTCTTTCCGAGGACCTAAGTTCGATTTCTAGCATCCACATGGCAGCTAACAATTGTCTGTAATTCCAAGATCTGACACTCTTACAGTTATACATGCAAGCAAAACACCAATTCACATAAAATAAAAATAAATATTAAAGAAAAAAGAATTTGAAATAATTTAGCCAGTAGGTTTTTTAAATGTAAGGTGTTGCATGAAGATGATTGTGAAAACAGACTTGTTCAGTATTTATAGTTTTTACCCACGGTGGTATGCTTGTAGAAAAGTGGTATGCTGCTGTGTTATTTGTTGATTACTTCACACACTGTCACTCTCAGACTGATTCTTGTTTCCTTACTTTTTACTTGTAAATAAAATACCCAACAAGGCCTCCAAATAAATATTACTGTTTAGCTAACTTTCTTTGATCATACATTGACCTCCAGTGATCTGCCTCCTGTGGTCTGTTTGCTTAGATACTTAATGGAGACATTGTAGCATCCCTACTCTACAGGTGAGGTTAATGCTGTCTATATTGAAAGTCTCAGTGTTCAGGTTTGATAGAAGAACTCAGTTCCTGATTCTGCTTGTACTGTTCTTGCCATTCTTTGGATATAGTGATGGCTATGGTGCTTATTTCAACCTAAATAGCTAATAATTTTTTGATAAAGAACATAATTCATGTTATTTACAAATAAAAAAGTGTTAGTGAATAGAGAAATGTAATTGGAGGTTTTTTGCTTGTCAGGCCTTAGGTTAGAGGTCTGAACCCATAGTCTTATAGCTAATTAGTCCCATAGAGACACACAGAAGCTTGTATTCATTACAAGCTGGTCTATGGATCAGGCTTATTACTTGCTAACTCTTATACTTTAAGTTAACCCATATTTCTATTTTTATTCAGCTATGTCACTTGGTACCTTTTTGCTCAGTGCAGGATTCTCATCTCTTTGTGCCTCACTGCTGTCTACTACACTGCTCTTCTGCTTCCCAGAATTCTCCCAGTAGTAGTCCTGCCTATACTTCTTATCTAGCTACTTGACCAATCAGCATTTATTAAACCAGTAAGAGTGACAGATATTTACAGTGTACAAAAGCATGGTCCTACAGCAGAGAAATGTTATGTTAGAACTAAGTTGCCTGTGCCAATTGCTTATTGCAAAAGAATAGTACTCTTTTTTTTCAAGTGCAACTTGAAAAGTACACATACTGTATCTTTAGTGGGAATCAGGCAATATCACCTTGAACTAGAGGTATGGCCTTTGGGCCTTGAGGACCCTTGTATGGGATGTGCACACACCAGTTTAAGACCAGGTGTGAGCCTTCTTTCTGTTTGCTATCTCGAGTTCCTGGAAAGCTGGACTGGTCTACAAGGTGGAAGCAGGTCTGACCCTTCCCCTAAGAGTGCCATGTTGGAACTCTGTTTGTAGCCAGAGGCTTCTTGCCTATCTAGCCCCAGGGTCCTGACCCACAGTTCTATCCCAAAGAAACACAGAGTTTATATTAATTACAAAGTGTTTGGCTTATGGATTAGGCTTCTTGCTAGCTAGCTCTTGCATCTTAACTCAACATTTCTACTAATCTGTGTTTTGCCATGGCTTATCTGTACATTTGCAACTTGCTCTCTTGAAAGCTGGAAGCATCTTTTTGTGACTGTGCTCTTCTTTCCCTTTATCTATGCCTGGGTTCCCAGCCTGCCTATAAGCTGCTTGCCACAGGCAAAAACAGTTCTTTTATTATCTAATGGTAATTCACAGTGTACAGAAAGACATCCCACATCAAATATCAATTTTTTTCATTGTTCTTTTATAAGTTTTCTGATAGTTCACTATTTCCACAATACCTTCAAATTCAATGCAAGTATTAAATGACCAATGAATAGCTTTAGAAGTTGGTATTGCTTTGTTTTTATCTGCAGGAGATTGATTATGTAGGCCACTGCTACAAATGAAATCCTCTTTTTCTCATCTCATAAAATGACATAATGTTGCATATAACCTTTGTACATCTTCCAGTAGTCTTAGTTACTTTTGTCTTGACTGTGCTAGTATACTTGAAAGAACAAATTCAAGGAGCCCAGGTTGATTTTGGCTCATTCTCGAATGAGGGAAGCTTGATCTTATAAGGAAGCCATGGGTCTTCTTAAGCATGGTACACTAAAGCTCTGCTTCCCAGAATTCTCTTCAACCATCTAGGACTACTAGCTGAAGACCAACAATCCAAACACAGTTTTAAAGGTGCATTTTGTATTTAAGCCAGTAAAACATTTTATTATTTGAACTATTTGTACTACCAGTAGCAATATAAATTCTTGTAAATATGGGCTACAACTGTGTTGCTTAGCCACTAATGTTCAAAAATGTATATGTATAGTTATGTATAGATGTATAATTAAAAGCACAGTTACTTTTATGGGCTACTGTGGTGAAACCATGTTACTTTTTATGATTAGCATGCATTCCATCATGGACCTGGGCCTCATGTCCAATTCATTTATTTAATTGCATCATAAAGAATTTTTTATTAAATATACAGTGTTTTTTTGTGGATTTCACACTGTTTCTTACCTAAAAATGTTTTTTAATTATTGAATATCTTTGTAAATAGTTACTTAATAAGACCTGACAATCCCTGACAAATATTTTAGTTCATCACAGTTTCTGATAGAAGAAGACAAACTGATCTTTAGGAATCTGAATAACGTTTATAAATTCCAACTCTTTGCTGACTTCATTGTGTGGCCATATTTACTACTATGATTTTTTTTTTTTAACCACTTTCCAAAGAAGTCTTTAAATTGTTTGCCTTTTTATTGTCATACTGTTATTTAAAAAGTAATAAAATTAGTAATTTTTATTGTCCTCCTGGTTTTTGTTGTTTCTTTTTGAGACTGGTCCTTGACCTACACTGCAGGGAAACACCAGACCTGTCAACTTTGATTGTCTCGGTTGCTGCTGCAGACATGAGCCAGTATTCCCGGGAGAAGTTTGTCAATTAGGAGAAAAGAAACTGCAGTGTGCATTTTGTGTCGGAAATGCAGAGCATTTCAACTATGTTGTTTCTTCTTAGGTATAAATAAAATTGTCCACAGTAACTAATTTTAGGAAGAAATACTCAGTTTTTGAACTAATTAAGTTTCCTTTGAAAATTGAATTTTGCGGGGCTGGAGAGATGGCTCAGCGGTTAAGAGCACCCTCTGCTCTTCCAGAGGACACGGGTTCGATTCCCAGCACCCACGTGGCAGCTAACAACTGTCTGTAGTTCCAGTTCCAGGCAAACACCAAGGCAAATAAATAAATAAAGTTAAAAAAAAAAAAAAAAAGAAAATTGAATAATGCTTAGCTCAAATTTTAATTTATTTCTCTTTCAAGAAACAATCTCAATGTACTTATTTCTCTTTCAGTATTCATGTGATTGAGCGGCGTGCTCTTCCTGAGTTTTTTAATGGAAAAAACAAATCCAAGACTCCAGAAATGTGAGCCCAGTATTTTACAGTACTTTTTCTGTTCATAGTATGGTTTTGTTGCTTTAAGTTTCATGTGTATGAGTATTTTGCTTGCCTGTGCATTTATGTGGACTATGTATGTGCAGTGACTGAAGTTGGAGTCAAAGAAGCTTCTGAGTACTTTAACCACTGAACCTTTTCTCTGCTCCTTATTTTAAAAACACAGTTCTCACACTGTTGTTACTACTTATTTTTAAAATTCCAAATGATATATAACACTCAGAAATGAATCATATTTTATTTTTCCATCATTTTAAAAGTACTTGTTTTTCTTGCGTATATACTTCAGATTGTATGTATCTCGTTTCTAGTACTTAAATATTGAATATGTTAAAGATGATTAATTGAGGTTTGCAATAATCGCTTTTAATTATTTCTGTGGGTGTTAGGATTTGCAAACATTTATGTATAATGGTCTAATAATGGGTAGAATTTTTATCCCCATGATAAATGATACTACTTACACGCATGTTATGTAGGACCATTCAGGTCTATTTGAATTGAGTTATATTTTCTAAATATAAATAATTCTGCTCCAGAATTAGAAACAACTAGAAGGTGGTTGCTTTGTCACGAAGTTTATATATCTTTTTCTTTTGACCCATGTTAATTTGAGATTCAGTGCTTTGATGTCAGAGATAATGTTAACCTTCTAGTAATATCCTGTATTGGAGTTTCCAAAGTCAAGATTGAGCTTTTAAAAGTGAATTATTTTATTTCATGTTTTCATATTTGGAAGAGTCATCACCTTAAAATCAGACTCCATTTTAGCTTTTTCATCTTGTAAATTTAGTCATTTTCTTTATCCATGGTTTTTTGAACTGTTTGTCTTTTTGCTCTTATGCTGCTGCCCTCATGTGTTCTGAGATTTTCGTTTTGCTTGCATGCAAAATTTGTTGGTTAGTACACACAAAAACTTGTAATAGTCTACACCCTTAATCCCAGTGCTTGGGAGGCAGAGGCAGGGCAGATCTCTGAGTTTGAGGCTAGCCTGGTTTACAGAGTGAGTTCTAAGACAGCCAGGGCCACAGAAAGAAAGCCTGTCTTGGTAAAAACCTCAACAAAATTTTTTTTGTTGGTATAGCATTATTTTTTTAAAGGATTATTTATTTATTATGTATACAGTTTTCTGCTTGCCTGTATGCTTTGCAAGGCAAAAAAAGGCATCATATGTCATTACAGATGGTTGTGAGCCACCGTGTGGTTGCTGGGAATTGAATTCAGGACCTCTTTAAAAGCAGCCAGTCCTCCCAAACTCTCAGCCACCTCTCCAGTCCAACATTGTTGATATTTTAAAAGCATTTGTGGCAGAAATGCTGCAGTATAATGTGGAATCTTCTGTAACATTTTCTTGCAGTGTTTCTTGTTTTTGGATGCTTTTGTCTTGCTCTAAATTTGATCGCTTTGGTTGTTATTTGGCTACATTGCTCTGAATGGATTATTACCTGAGAAGTCATCCTGATGTGTACATAGCCAAGTCCTTGGATGAAATGTGAGAGTCATCGGACACTGAAAGATTAGATCTGAAATGTATTGAGTTCTAGTCTTCTAGCCCTCTGTCCAAGGCAGCCAGCCCTTCAGTGCTCTGTGCTTTAGTTTTCTTGTATGTGAATGGGATGATAATCTTATTTTATAGAGGGCATTGGGTAGTAGATGAGCTACAGTGTGGAGCTGTAGTGTAAGGAATATTGTCTAGCAACCAAGACTAGATGACGTGAGTTTTCAAGTTTCTTCATGTGCTATACATTGTGCTATACATTATTTTTGCATCTACTTGGTTTCAAACTTATTGATCTTAATAATATTTTAGGACGATATCAGTAGTTTTGCTGTTGCTTAATATTGCTGTCAATTTTTTGCTTTTGGTTGTCAAAAAGAGTTTTGGTTTTGGAAATATTTTATGTGAAAGATGGGAGTCTATCTTACAATCCTCCCCCCCTTTTTTTTTTAGATACTTGGCATATCGAAATTTTATGATTGATACATATCGTCTAAACCCCCAAGAATATTTAACCAGTACTGCTTGCCGAAGAAACCTTACTGGAGATGTGTGTGCTGTTATGAGGTAAATGTTTGGCTCAGATCCTGTACTTCGGCTAAGGTGCTTAGAGCTACATTGGTGTTTTACATGTAACTGATTTTAGATTCAAGATTTTGTATACACACATATACTCAGGTGTACCATGTGTGCCAGATTTGAGCTTGCAGCCCAGAGGAGGCCATCAGTTCTCTTGGAGCAGGAGCTACAGACAAGAGCGGCATGACATAGGTCTTGGGAGACAAATTGTGGTTTTCTGAAAGAAGTTGACTTCCTCTTGCTTTGATATCTTACTCGATTCACTAGATGCCTTCACAAAGATTCTATGTTTTTAATACTCATTTTTACTGATTTAATAATTGTTTTTGGATTTCCACCCCCAGAAATGACACACAGACTTATTAATTATGAATACTTGGCCTTAGCTTAGGCTTATTTCTAGCTAGATTTTTTTTTTTGTTAACCTAAATTAACCCATTTCCATTAATCTCTGTTCTTCGCTCAAGGTCATTTACTCATTTATTTGCTGTCCATTCTGCTTTCCTGCTTCCTCCCTGTCTGTTTGGGCCCCAGCTGGGTGGCGAGCTTCCCTTTCCTCTCTATCTCTCCTCTGCCTAGCTATTATTAACCATTCATCTTTTTAGTCAGGTGTCTTATGCAGACTAGGTAAAATAACAACACGTGTTTAGTTAAACAGTTATTTTTTAACACCAGAAATGTAACATATATTTAAATAGTTAAATAAATATACTATTTCACTATTATGTGATTGCCATGATAGTGAATGCCTTCAGTCCCAGCACTTAGAACACATTCATGTTTAAGTTTGTGCATTTAAGGCTAGAGTGGTTCTCATATTGAGGTGCCAGGGCTCCAATGTAGTGCCACCTCAAAAATTGAAGGGGGGAAACCCCAAAACAAACACCTACACTCATTATTTGACATTTTACTCAGTTTTAGGTTAAGTATTCTTCCTCAAACAGCATAGTATACCTGGCTGCAGAGCATTTTTTTTTTTAATAAGTTGCATAATTATGGGTTCACAGATGAGATTGATTCACTAGATCATAATATACAGAACTTATCTTTTAGGGTTCATGCCTTCCTAGAGCAGTGGGGTCTTGTTAACTACCAAGTTGATCCAGAAAGTCGACCCATGGCTATGGGACCTCCTCCTACTCCTCATTTCAATGTGTTAGCAGACACACCCTCAGGGCTTGTGCCTCTACATCTTAGATCACCACAGGTAAGTTTGCTCTCACAGCTTTTGAGGTCTCCCTTTCATTCTTGACCTGTTTTGGAAGTACTCATTCTGGTGATGGGGATAATTCTCTTAGTGCTGTTTCTTAGCTGACAGTGTGGAGATTGTATATCTTTTGGTTTTATTTCTTCAATTGTAATGTGTATAGTTAGCCACCAATTCTGAGACACTATACTACAAAGTTAAAAACCTATTGTTACTCTTTAGCTCTTAATCCCTTTGTCCACAATGTCCACAATAAATAAGTAGATAATACAAACTTGTCATTTAGTCTGTGATATATGAATGTACATTTTAAAACTTTTATCAATAACTTTCCTAATCATTTCACAAGTAGATGTATATTGTTTTGAAAAGACAAGTGGAGACAAAAGACTAGAAAAACTATGGTAAGATGTTACTACTGTATTTTTCCTTCATTGTGAAAGAGAATATATCATATTAGCAGAAAAGTTTTCTTTCTTTGATTTAAGGGAAAAACAAAAATACTTGTCTTTTTATGGTGAGCTCATAACTAGTTTACTGTGGAGGTATATTGACTGTTTTTGTTTTGGAGATAGGGTCTCACTATGTAGTTCATCCTGGGCTGGATCTCACTCTGTAGACTAGTCTCTCCTTAAACTCACCAAGATCCACGTGCCTCTGCCTCCCAAGCAGTTGCTGGGATTAAAGGCATATGCTGACACTCAGCTGACTAAGAATTTTAAAAACAAATGTTAAGTAATTTTTAAACAATGGAGAGATTGCTCATTGGTTAAGAGCACAGGTTGCTCTTCCTGAGGACCTAGATTCAGTTTCCAGCACCCACATGGTAGCTGATAACTATCTGTAACTATAGTCATTCAAAAACACAAACTTACATTCTTTTGAATTTGAACAGGTTTATAAAGTTCCTTTGTCATTTATCTGCTTCATAGGTCCCTGCTGCTCAGCAGATGTTAAGTTTTCCTGAGAAGAATAAGGAAAAACCAATTGATTTGCAGAACTTTGGTCTTCGAACTGATATATACTCCAAGAAAACATTGGCAAAGGTAAAGACTATTTTGTAAACTCACCTGGACAATACAGTACAAGAGAGATGTCAGCAGGGAAGACACATAAGTAGAAGATTGGTAGCCTTAGGGCTTTCATTGTGAAGAGACTCCATGACCATTATTGCATGAAATTTATTTGGTATATAATAAAAATCTGGAGCCAGATATTGCAGAAAAGCTGAAATATCAGAGAGAGAGAGAAACAAACCACAGCCTCTTCTCACCTAGCCAACTCCTCAGCCTGTCTTCAAGAATTCTAGACTCCAACCTCTCTTTCCTCAGCCCACCAGGGAAGTAGCCCAGAAAAGCTGATTCCTCCCACAGCCCAGCTCTCTTACTTCCTCCTTCAAAGTTCTTAGAGCTAGGATTAAAAGTGTGGGTCACCACTCCCTGATCTTCATTGCTTTTCTCTGTCCTCTAATATTTCAGGCTAATTTTATTAAATATACCACCACAGACCATGGCAACTCTCTAATATTTTAAATATTCAATTACGATGGCTCAGTAACAGTTTCAGAGGGTCAGTCCATTGTCATCATGATGTGGAGCATGGTGGCCTGCAGGCAGATGTAGTGCTGGAGAAATAGCTGAGAGTCCTACATCTTGCAGGGACCAGGAAGTCAACTGAAGCACTGGGTGGTCCCTTGAGCATATGAGACCTCAAAGCCCACCCTACAGTGACAGACTTTTTCCAACAGTATCATACTCATTACAACCAAGCCACACCTCCTAATAGTACCACTTCCTGTGAACTTATGGGGACCAAATAGATTCAAACTACCACAATATGATTCATTAGTTCACTGTGTGATGGTTAATTCTATGCTAGAACTAATGAATGATGCACATTCAGAGGCTGGCAAGGGTTTTATTGCTTCACAGTGCTTGCAAGCAAGCCTGTCAACCTGAATTCAGATATCCCAGCACATTCTTGCACCTTCTTTCTGCAAGAAGGGAGAAGATAGGGGACCCCTTTTGAAGTAGGCAGGACAGAGGGGTCCACTGAATGGGACCTTGTCAACACTGGAGGGAGATTTTTCCCCTGATCTTCACTTTACCATCACAATTGATTACACGTATACACACCTCATTCAAGAGTAAATATTGTTTTCAAACTATGAAAAAAAAGCAAAAATGAGAGGGTTCAGCATATAGATAATAAATAAAATTGAATGTAAATTAATAATACAACTGGCTGCTGGCGAAGGTGGCTGCATATGCCTTTTTAATCCTAGCGCTTGGTAGGTAGAGGTAGGCAGATCTCCTGAATTCAAGGCCAGTTTAGTCTACAGAACATATTTTGGGATAGCCAGAGCACATACATAAGTGAATCTCTGTCTCAGAAAAAAAAGAGAAACAAAAAAGCAACTTATGGCTTGATGAAACATCAGTGATACACGTCAGAGGCCAAATAACTTAACTATGAAAGTAATAGCTCATTTTGGAAATCTGTATTAAGTAATTGGTGACATAAAACAAAATGTTTACAAGTGTAAAAATTTCCATTAGCATTATGAAAACAGCTTTAGAAAGTTCCCCAGGGGGGCTGGAGAGATGGCTCAGCGGTTAAGAGCACCCTCTGCTCTTCCAGAGGACCCGGGTTCGATTCCCAGCACCCACGTGGCAGCTAACAACTGTCTGTAGTTCCAGTTCCAGGCAAACACCAAGGCAAATAAATAAAAATAAAGTTTAAAAAAAAAAAAAAAAAAAAAAAAAGAAAGTTCCCCAGGATGGAAAGAAATGAGCCCTGGGTGACTTAACATGAGTCAGCAGAGGGTCGTAGCTGTTGAGCATCCTAACCTGCTTGCTCTTGTAAGTGTGCACCACATCTTTCGATGTTCTTTCTCTAACACTTTCTGCTATTCCTTTGATTTTTTTACTTGCATGCATGTCTTTGTATTGCATGCTTTCATTATGCCTGCAGAGATCAGGAGAGGATGTTAGACAAGATACTCTGGAACTGAAGGTAGAAGATGGTTGAAAGCTACCACGTGGGTGTTGGGATTTGAAGCCAAGTCTTGTACAAGCTGCTAGTACTCTAACCATTTTGCAGTCCTGTTTATCTTATGTGCATGAGTGTCTACCTCCATCCTTATAATACTATGTTTGTGTGCTTGCTATGAAGTCCAAAGAGGCAGTCAAACTGGATTCAGTCAAAGTGGATGGAGGGACAGTAACCCAGGGCTTTAGAAGAGCAGCTAGTGCTCTTAACCGCTGAGCCACCTCTCCAGCCCCAAAGCATTTTTTGTAACATATGTAATTCAGTAAAGTGCACTTGAAAACCAATATATGAGTCAGTTGGGCTGGTTTTTTTTTGTTTGTTTGTTTGTTTTTTTCCTGTGCCTGTGGACATAATCCATTGAGCTTTTCCTAAAGATTAAAGATGATTTAGATGAAAGTAGTGGGAGTAAGGGTTAGTTCCATTTTATATGGTGTGAGTGAACATTTTCTATATACAGCACAAAAAAGTAGAAATAGAAGTGTACTCTATGGAAGTTCCTACATTTTATATGAAATGCTAAAGTAGTAATTGAAGGTAGACTAACATTGTAAATTAAGTTTTAAGCAGCTATTTAAAGTAGAATTAAATAGTATATAATACATATATATGTACAATAATAAAAAACATGATTTAGCTTGTATATGGTGTCTGATGTTCATAGTCTCAGCACTGAGGAGGACAAAGGCAAATTTGATAAAAGGCTGGTTATCACATAGTGAGTTTTAAGAGTAGAAAAATAACAAGAACAGTTGATCCCTAGTTGACTCTAAAGATAAAATATGCACATGTCCTCTCAGCCCCTTAGCCCCAATCTGGAAATTGAACTTATCACCTCACAGATGCTAGGCAGGCCTGTTGTGTTTCATCCACAATGGATGTTTTATTTTTATTTTAAAAAGATTTATTTAACATTTTTTTTTTAAAAAAAGTGCTTATTTTTTAATTTTACGTGAATTAGTGTTTTGCCTTCATGTATAACTGTGTAAAAGTGTCAAATCCTGGAATTACAGACAGTTGTTAGCTGCCATGTAGATGCTGGGGATCGAACTCAGGTCCTCTGGAAGAACAGTCAGTGCTCTTAACCACTGAGCCATTTCTCCAGCCCAGATGTTTTATTTTTTAAATTTTAATTATATGTATGTCTTACATGTATATCTGTGTACCATGTGCATGCAGTACTCATTGAGTCCAGAAGATGGCATCAATTCCTCTGGAACTGGAGATTTACATTGTAAGCCACGACCTGGGTGCTGATTATAGAACTTGGGTGCTCTGGAACAGCAGCCAGTGATTATAACTATTAACCTATCTCTCAAGCCCTCCTCTGACATACATTTTTATTTTCTTGCATGCAATTTTTTTATGTTTAATATTATAGTTTAATATTCCACCAAAACAGCAAACATTTTCAAATTGTGCTTAAAAAAAAAAAATCAAGAACAATATTTTCTCTTTCAGAAACTTGAGTTTAGATTATAGACACAACTAAAAGTTACAAGGGATGAAGATATATGTACGTATATTTCAAGAAGGCATATTTCCAGATTTTATATCCATCCATTTATTTATATATACATGCATATATAACCTATTTTAGAAGCATAAGATATTTAAACAAAAATTGAAAGAATAAGAAATAGTTAACACTGGAATGACCTCACATCTAAACCTATATCTACAAGTAATTAAAGGTATTCCCCAGAACAATACTCTAGCTTAACGGTCCATTGGTAAAAATGTAGTAAACACTAAAGAAGTAATTCCAGTGTTCATAGTCTCTTCCAGACATCAAAAAGTGAATGAGATGTTCCTAAAAGTGAACATAGATATCTAATTATTGATATCCGAATAACTAGTGTCCTTGGACATGAAATCAAAAATACAAAAACAGTCATTAGATCTTATGTAGAATTGATACAATATAAATAATTTAAATATTTGTCAATATAATTTTTGGTTGGCTCAAGCAGTATAGAAAGTAAAAGAGACATTTGTTTTCATACCAACTACATTGCCAGATCAGGAAAAGATCCATTCCCCAAACTTGGCAAAATTGCCCAAGCTTGTTTCCTGAGTATTTCACAGCCTTATTACCTCAAGTTCAAGTCTAATAAGTAAGATGCAATCTCGAAAAAAAACAAGCAAAACCCAATAACAGTGAAGTTGGAGAAATAGCTCAGTGGTAAAGAGCACTTACTTAGTAGTTAACTATTTATAGTTGTAGTTCTAGGGTATCCAACACCCTGTTCCTTCCCTCGTAGCTAACCAGGTATGCATATAGCAAACATATATGAAGGCAAAGCAAAGAGACATCAATCTAAAACCAAGCAAACAAGATGTAGAGGCACTGAAACCTATTGGGGATGCTTTTGTGCTTTGCTGTCAGATTAGACTTAAAGGAAGATATACTTTGCAATTATTTTGAAATAGGCTCTCTCTCTTAAGCCATTTCTGTTCTGGAACTCACTGTAGACAAGGCTTTCCTTGAACTCACAGATCATTCTGTCCCTCCCCCCCCTTTTCTTTAAAGTTTTATTATGTATACAGTATACAGAAGAGGACACTATATCTCATCATAGATGGTTATGAGCCACGATGTGGTTGCTGGGAATTGAACTCAGGACCTCTGGAAGAACAGCCAGTGCTCGTAACCTCTGAGCCATCTCTCCAGCCCCTGTCCCTGCCTCTTAAACCTTGATATTAAAGGCCTCTACCACCATGTCTGGCTATTTTTATTTATTAACCTAAGTTTATTACACTTTCTGTATATGAATGGTGTGTGTGTGTGAGATCTTTATACCACTTGTATGTTTAGTGACCCAGAACTTCATTTAGAGATGGCTGTGAGCTACAATGTTGCTGCTAAGAACTGAGCTTAGGTCTTTGAAGAGCAGCCAGTGTTGTTATTGCTAAGCCTCCTTTTCAGCCTCTTAATGATATTTTTAGAAGAAGACTTTCGTTGTTTGTTTGGTTTCCCATGTGTAGAAATGTTTTGTGTGTATGCGTATTATGTGTATAGTCTATACTTGTAATGCTGGTATCCGTAGAGATCAGAAGTGGGGATTATATTTCTTGGCCTGTACTTCACACCATTTTTAACCCACTATGTGGGTGCTAGAAACTTTAAGCTTGAGTTGTATCTCTTGCTCTCTTTTCACAACTTTTTTTACATGAGTTGAAAAACATTTTTATTTACCTGAATTCCAGAGAATTGTGTAATTTTATATCCTTTATCTCAGTAAAGACAAAAGAAATATACCACACAGAATTCTCTTGATCTGTACATTTTCAAGTCCCCAATAAGGCTTCTGAAAGCTATTTGTCACTAAGAGAGGAAATATATATTGCAATAAGCCATGAGGATAAAGCAAATTTTTCCTGTACATTTAAGAAACAGAGAGATTGGTATTGAGGCCTTCCAATCAGTGCTGTCCATGTCTTTAAGTTATAGAAATGTTTCTTGATTTTCTTGAGTTTGGGGTTGCTTCTGAAGTCAGATAAGATGTTAATAGTTTGATTCTCCAATTGATTGATACCCCTGATTCTGGTTCATTAAGAAGTTCCTTTGTCTTATTAGGGTTTTGTTGTTGTTGTTTTCTGAGGCAGGGTTTGTTTCTCTTTATAGTCTTTGCTGACCTGGAACTCACTCTTTAGACCTTGAACTCAACAGAGATCCACCTTGGCTCTGCCTCCTGAGTCCTGCAAGTAAAGCCATGATCCACCTTGTCTTTATTCTAAATTCATTTTAGCAATAAATTGTGAATTACAGTGCATCTTTTATTTTCTAAAACTATCTGTTAGGGCTAAAAATTTATATCGTGAGACAACACTTGCCTGCCATGCCCAAGGCTCTGGGTTCATTTCTATGTGCCACAAAATTAAACCCCCCTAATTTTTAGAAATTCTGGATACCTAGGTTTGAAAATTGAATTTTGGGATTTTTTTGTTTAGTTTTGTGTTGTGTTAGATATCTTATATAGCATGATATAAACTGAATGTTGTAGGGACCTAATAAAGCATAATTAAACTATCAAGTAACTCAAATACAGAAAGTAGCTCTATCATTGACATTGAGAAGCTTTAATCAACACAAGGAAATAATGGACTGGAAATTTTTTTCTGTTCATACATTACAGAATTCCAAAGAGAAATCAGAGTAGGAAAATTTGTAGAATTATAGCATATGTCTTTGGAATACATAACACTTAAAAGCAGAGAATTTTTATCAATTATTCTGCATAGCATGTCCCAAGTAAATGAATGGTGTGCAAATCAAAGATTCTCTTTGTCAGTCTCCCAGATAACTTATACCTATAGGGCTCCTGTGTTCTAATAGCCCTTTACTCCTGCTAGGGATTGTTGAGAAGGAAGTCATGTGACTTTGAGACTTTTCAGAGAGTTAAATGAGGTATACTGTGGAATTGTCAGGAATTGGACTTAACCTGAGCATTTGATGCCAAAGATGTGGTTAAAAACATTTACTGTTTCTGCAAAGGACCTTGATTTGGTTTCTAGCACCTACAATGTGTACTACGTGCTCATGGTGTATGCACCTGTGAGCAAAACTCAACATTGCTAAAGTAAAAGTAAATAATTTTTTTTAAAAAATGAGTGTTTTATATGCATGCTGTTTTATTTTTGAATCCTAAGCAAAGTTCAAGTTTTACTAAATATTTACCTTAATTTTTTTTTCATTCCATCCATTTGTGTGTGTGCACATATGCGTGTGTAGACATGCGCTTGAACTCACAGTTATGTAGATGTCTGAGGACAAGTTTTGGAAGGCATTATTTTCTTTCCACCATGAGAGTACTAGAGAATAAAACTCAGGCTGTCATGCCCAATGATGACAGCCTTTACCCTCTCAGCCTTCTGTCTGTCTCATAGATTATTTTTGTATAGTTAGAGATAACTTATTTGTGAACTTTCAAATTGTGTATCTTCCAAAATTTTAAAAACATGGAAGTAGTTCCCGAGACTAATGAAAACCAGAAGCTATTAAAGCATGCCAGAGCTTGTGTTGAAATTTTTGAATGCTCAATTCCATGCCGACTCACCTTGGTGCACTGGAGAGAACAGTTCTGTGAGATTGAAGACATCCTGCTTGGTCCCCATCCTGTGCATCTGTGATAAGTAAATTGTTTCTGACTTGTGTTTCTTTAGAGTAAAGGTGCCAGTGCCGGAAGGGAGTGGACGGAACAGGAGACTCTTCTTCTCCTAGAGGTAAGCTTGCCAGTGGCTTAGCCAATACTCGAGGGTGATGCAGGTAACTTCTGCTTGCTCTGCTTTCTTCTTTCTCTCTAATGGAAAATTTAAAAGAGAGTTTTTTTTGGTTTTCTTTCTTACTATTTTGAGTTATTCTAGTGTGTTTTTTGAAAAGTATCATTAAGCATGTGTCTTTTACATCCCACCTTTTACAATCCAAACTAGCCATATCTATCATGGTGGTTTAAACAAGAGATGTCAGTATAGCTTGGATTTTAGTGTTGTTACAATGTAAGATTTAATTGTAGTACACCTGGACGGAGCCACAGATCCTTCTGCTTTTCTTTTTTTCTTTTAAACTTTATTTATTATTTATTTGCCTTGGTGTTTGCCTGGAACTGGAACTACAGACAGTTGTTAGCTGCCATGTGGGTACTGGGAATCGAACCCGGGTCCTCTGGAAGAGCAGAGGGTGCTCTTAACCGCTGAGCCATCTCTCCAGCCCCCCTTCTGCTTTTCTATCTTCAAGATTAGTGGATAGGGCTGGAGTAACGAGTAAAGGCTAGACTCACAACCATAATATAAAATTAGAAATTCTAAGTGACATGAGAAATCCTGAGCTAGTATGTACTCTGAACATACTGAAGAAAACTTGTACCCTGAAATATTTCCTTTGCTGCAGGTGAGATATTTGTTGCATTGTGTGTGTGTGTTTTTTAATTAACCTAAGAAGAAATAAGTCTCATCATCATTGTTTACCATGAACACTACCCATAAATGCAATTTGTTTAGAGTACTTACCAGCTTAAAAGTTGATTTTTGGTATCTACCCTCTAGCACTAGCATTTGAAGTCTGGTGCTGAGGATTACAAGTCTTTTGCATTCCATGATTAGATAGGACAACTCTGTCTCGAAACCCTAAAAAAAAAAAACCACAAAACCAAAACAAAACAAGAACCAGCTTGCATGCATACACACAGAAGGTGCCAAGTATGGTAGTGCATACCTGCAGTCTCAATATTGAAGAGACTGGACTGTGTAGGCTCTATAGAGTACATTTCTTGAGAAACCAAAGCATGTTTCTGTCTTAAGTAATCCCAGCACTAGGAGAAAGAAAGGAGTAAGTTAGGGGCTTTATTGTCTGTCTATCTCACATATTTGTGAGGGGTATATAAAACTACATGGCAGTTCCTTCTTTTAAAAAAGAGATTCAGGGTTTGAGTTTAGGTGGTCAGGCTTGCCTGTAAATGCTTTAATCACTGGCTAGTGAGCTCCAGCTTAGAGATAGCCCCTGTGTCTCAAAATCAGCTGTAGACCAATAATAGAAGACAACCTGATCTTTATGCACACCTGTGCCAGTTTACACACCTGTATGTACACACATTCTCATGATAAGCTTCAGAATAGTAAACTTGCAGAATTTAGATTGGTCAGTAATAGATAAATCTAGTTCTTTCATTGGAGTTTGTTTTCCAAAAATATTTTTAGTTTTGAGACAGTCCATTTATTATTTTGTTCTTTGTTTTGTTTTGTTTTATGATGGGGTCCCTTATGTAGCCCTTGAAGTCCCAGAATTCACTATGTAGATCATGCTGGCCTGGAATCTCCTGCTTCTGCCTTCTATGCTTTGAATAAAGGTGTGTGCTATCACTGCTTGGTTTAAAATATGTCTTGGCATCTAACTAACCCATCACCCTGAGGAGGGAATGGTGTGATTTTGATAATGTTTTGCTTTATGTTGAAAGATATCAATAAAATGTGAAGTCATTGAAGGTAGGAAAGAAATTATTTTGAGTTAAACATTTTCCAGCCTTGTAGGAAGGTAAGGAAATTCTCTACCTAGGACACAAACAAGCTCCTGCTTTTAATCCTAGATGCTACTACTAAAAAACAAGCAAGGTGATGGCCCTAGAGAGATGTAACTTCACCGAGCACCTAAATTGTTTCAGTCCTTGTAGTTATGTTTCTTATTTACTGTATTTAACCTGTTCTTACTGTCTTTAACCTGTTATTATTGAAGGTTTCTTAGGATTTTTACCAAAATTTATAAATCATATTAGAGCATTATCAATTTTAATTTGATAAGTATTCCCGTAAGGTCCATAACTTCTAACAAATGTGTGTTTACAAAATCAGCTTTTTTCAAACTCAAAGCAATTGACCGTTGAAATTCTGAAAACTTTATTGTATGATGTATATATTTTAATTTTCCAAATTCTGTGAAGTGAAACACTTTCATCTAGCAGATTTTATTTCTATGTATACCTTTAGGATTACTTCCTGCTGATAGTGGAGTTTGGTTATACAGTTTCTTTTGTGGGGCTGGAGAAATGGCTCAGAGGTTAAGAGCACTGACTGTTCTTCCAGAGGTCCTGAGATCAATTCCCAGCAACCACATGGTGGCTCACAATCATCTGTAATGACATCTGGTGCCTTCTTCTGGCCTTCAGGCATACATTTCTTTCTCTTGTTTCCAAGTGATGGAGAAATATTTTTAAACCTTTGCTGTTGACAGCATTTTTAAAAATACTCTGAGGCCTCTATTATGTTTCCTGTTAAGAATTGATCAATTTCATCATTAGCTTGTGCTAAAGGGCCTGGAAGACTCATGTGGGATTGCATGTGTGTTATATAGAAGAGATGATTCCTAGTCCTGATTATTTTTTGTAACAGAAAAATGAAATTAGTTCTGACTCATGAATAATAAAGTCAGCAGTTTCAATGTGTAAAACCATTCTTTCTGGATGCTGAGAGTGAGTATGTTAAAAGGTTCTGTTAATACCATCATGATAGCAAAGAAGTCTGACATTTGAATAGAATTGTAAAGGCGTTGAGCCACTTTACTTACATTTACTAATTTGTACCCTGCCTTTCCTGATTTGTTTGTATCAGTATAAAATATAGGGGCTCTAGAAATTGCTGTTCGATGTACAACATGAGTAAAAATTAATTTTGATTTTCTATTTTTTTAAACATTTATTTATTATGTATACAGTATACAGAAGAGAGTTCCAGATGTCATCATAAATAGTTATGAGCCACTATGTGGTTGCTGGGAATTGAACTCAGGGCCTCTGGAAGAACAGTCCACGCTCCTAACCTGAGCCATCTCTCCAGCCCCCTCATTTAGTTTTTATAAATTGAACCCTTTTGCTTTGGGGGTGTCTGTTGTTAACCTCTTTCAAAAAATTACTTTAAATTCTTTGCCAAGGTTAACATCTTCCCATAATTGTTTAATTTCTTCATTTGTTAAAGGTACAACAATATCTGCTGGCTCCATTCCTGTCAATCAATGAACTTAATTTTCCTTTAATTATCAAATCAGAAATCTATTTCACATATGTCTTTCATTTCTTTTTTTTTAATATTTATTTATTTATTATGTATACAGTATACAGAAGAGGATACCAAATGTCACCATAGATGGTTGTGAGCCACCATGTGGTTGCTGGGAATCGAACCCGGGTCCTCTGGAAGAACAGTCAGTGCTCTTAACCTCTGAGCCATCTCTCCAGTCTTTCATTTCTTACTCAGTTTACATGGTAAAAAAATCCATTTCAATATAACATTTTCCCTTTGCATTTAAATTCCTGTAGGAGAATGCTTAGAGGATAAAATAACCAGTATGCAATTAAGGTCTGGATCCACACGATCCACATGGGCATCCTGTAATTTCTTTTCCACCAAAGCTAATTTTTCTCTGCTTTCACTGACAATTTTCTTGGACTTTTTAAGTCCTTATTACCATCTAAGATTTTGAACAAATTACCTAGTTTGTGATTTTTTGTTTTCAATCCCCATTGTGGTCCATAAATTGTAAATGACTCCTAGCAATCTTTGGAAATCATTAAGAATTCATCATCTATCTTTCCTGATTTGTACCTGTTGTGGTCGAGTGATTTTTTTTTTTTTTTTGCAGATCTATTTTGTGTCCTAAATAATTAATAGCATCTCCTCTTTGTGTTTTTTTCAGGAGCAATTAGCAAGCCCCAAGCAGCATATTTCTTTCTAATTCTTCAAATATTCTGTCTATTTTATCTATCTATATTTGAAAGATTGTGGGAATTTCTTAGGTATCACTTTTAATGACTGCTGTGTAAAGGTATTGGCACAGTGTGGGGCTATTCAACATTCCCTGTCAGAGAACCCTCCATTGGTATCTCTTTATAGACTGAGGACTATTATAAGTGGGCAGTATCAAGGCAAAGTTTTTCTTGTTTTTTTGTAGAGATGTAGTGAAGAAAACGTTTTAAGTCAGTAACTGTAATATACCATTTAGGTATCAGAGAAGGCAAAGGAATTCCACATTGTGAGAGCCTATTGGCTATTGCCTGAATCATCTTGTTTTCCAGATTTCTTTCTGTTAACAAATACAGGAGAATTCCAAAGGCTGATAGATTCTTCAATATGCTGAGCATTTAACTGTTCTGTACCAGCTTTTCTTAGGCCTTTCTTTTGTTAAAGGCTATCGCTGAACCCCTTTAGGCTTAACTGTTAACCATTTTAAAGATAGAGCTGTGAGTGCCTTTGAAAGATCAGCTGCTTTTGTGCCTTGTTTTTATATGACCTGAATGATTTGTGATTGTTTCTCATAATACCTTTTAATAGTTTTCCCAGAAACATATGTTAGTTTATGGTTTGTTTCTTAGACTGGAGAAATGTTAATCTGAGTTTTTCATTGTTGCAGTAAGTCTGTTTCATCCCCATAATTTTATAGCAATGTTAGCCACATACAGCTTTACTTTTCCTCTCTGCCCTTCTTGCCCTATACATTCACACTATCTTGCACTCTACTTTACCTGGGATACTGTTCCAGTTCCTAAAAATATAACATGTACCTCCTGAAGGGCCCAATATAGATACCTGGATTCCAGTGAAATTGTTACATACGCCTCTGTGTCTACCAAACCTTCAATGACAACATCATTTATTTGTATTTTTAATTTTGACCTTTGTTCATTTATACATATTTACCAAAGTATATGTTTTTTTTGTGTGTGTGAATTTTTAGTTCTCTTTCCCATCGCTGTTCTATGGTCCAGAGCAGTATCATTTTTTAGAATAGTCTTTATGTTCTCCAATTGCTCTAAGAAGGCATTTCTTCCAGGATGACTGGATAAGACTGAACTGGATTACTGGAATGGGGGTGAGGGGGGCTGCGAAAGCTTTCCCAGGGTATTTTTTGGAGTCAAAACATTATTTTTTCTATCCCTTATTGACCTGTACTCATTGGTTCAATTTCTGGCCCTTGGCACACCTTCTGCATACTCCAGAAGGGAGTTGTGATATGTTCTGGTTATTCTGAGCAAGGACGTTATTCTGGGAACGCCTTGTTTACAATCTCTTTTGAGGTGACTTTGCCTTCCACAGCTGTAACATTGGATATTTTGATTTGTTTCTTTAAACTTTTTGAAATAACCTCTTCTACCCAATTATCACAATTAAACAATTCCATATTGCTTGTATCACAAATCGAATCCTCCAAGGGTACTGACCTTGCCTTTAATTAATTATTATGAGTTAGCATTCTTTTTTTTTTTTTTTTTTTTAAAAAAACACTTTTATTTATTTATTTATTCATTTGCCTTGATGTTTGCCTGGAACTGGAACTACAGACAGTTGTTAGCTGCCATGTGGGTGCTGGGAATCGAACCCGGGTCCTCTGGAAGAGCAGACGGTGCTCTTAACCGCTGAGCCATCTCTCCAGCCCCGAGTTAGCATTCTTAAAAGCTAGAGATGCAATTATTACTCAGATAGCTTCTGAATCTATTCTATTTGCCACTGCAGTAAGTCTTTGTTTTTTGTTTTTGTTTTTAAATCTATAAGGGTTTTTTTGGCTCTTGTATTACTTTTGTAAAGGATTCAATTTTGTTTCCTACTTTTTCAATTCTTTCTCAAGTATTCAAGGTGGCACCATGAGGCATAAGTCTTAGATTATTAGGTACTTTCAAATTTTACTATTAATCTTAATTTTTATTAAAAACATTCATCTTCTAAATCTTAACTTTATTATTCTGTGTATGTGTGTCTGCACATGATGTCTGAGTGTATGTGGAAGCCGGTATCGCTTTGGAGCCGGTTCTCTCAGTGTCAAGCAGGTTGACAGTTTAAGATTTATCTTGGGAAGAATTGATCGTAGAATGGCATCTAATGCAGTAACTATGTCGCTTTATTTATGTTGTTGACTTATCTTCGATTTTCTTTGTATCATGTTAATTTCACACCTAATTTATTGAATTTTTATTTAATTTTAATGATGTTCTAAGTGTTTTTCTAATTTAAAATCGTTCATTGGTATTAGAATAATGTAATTACTGATTTGTCTTCTGTTACATTTTGAGCTCATCATTTGATAGTGTTAATCCTCAACCTCTACGCCATAGTTTCTTTGGAAGTTTTTATGTAAACAATACTGATCCTGTTAATGAATAGTTTCAGAATGAGAATATATTTTTTTGCCTGGTTGACAGCTTACTACAAGGAAAACTGTAAAATTAGTATTTTAATGTACACAAATACTCCTTTGTTATTATTTTGTAATATGCCCTTTCTCAGTCTGGTAATCTTGAACAAACTTCTGCCTTAGTTCACTGGGCACTAACATTTGAAGGCATGTGCCATTATAACTAAATCTCTACCCTATTTTTTTTTTTTAGAAAGACTGTCTATGGAATCTTAGCAAGCCAGATGCTTTTTTTAAAAAAAAATAATATTTTTTTTTTTTTTTTTTTTTTTTAAAAAAACTTTATTTATTTATTTATTTATTTGCCTTGGTGTTTGCCTGGAACTGGAATTACAGACAGTTGTTAGCTGCCATGTGGGTGCTGGGAATCGAACCCGGGTCCTCTGGAAGAGCAGACGGTGCTCTTAACCGCTGAGCCATCTCTCCAGCCCCCATAATATTTTTTTTAAACTTTATTTATTTATTTGCCTTGGTGTTTGCCTGGAACTGTAACTACAGACAGTTGTTAACTGCCATGTGGGTGCTGGGATTCGAACCCGGGTCCTCTGGAAGAGCAGATGGTGCTCTTAACTGCTGAGCCATCTCTCCAGCCCCGCCAGATGCTTTTATATGCCTCTTACTATACCACTCTGCAGGTTGATCCAGGAGGATTAGAAGTCTGAGATCAGTCTGTACCACTAGTGAAACCCTATCATACAAAAGAGGGAAAAAATATGTTTCATTGTTTTTTTTCTGTATTACTTTCTTTTTATTTGATATTAACAGCCTTTTATATATGTATTCATTTAGGCTCTCGAGATGTACAAGGATGATTGGAATAAAGTTTCAGAACACGTTGGAAGTCGTACTCAGGATGAATGCATCCTTCACTTTTTGAGGCTTCCCATTGAGGACCCATACCTTGAAAATTCAGATGCTTCCCTTGGGCCACTAGCTTACCAGCCTGTTCCTTTCAGCCAGTCAGGAAACCCAGTAATGAGCACTGTTGCCTTTTTAGCATCTGTGGTTGACCCTCGTGTGGCATCTGCTGCAGCAAAAGCAGCTTTGGGTATGTACTTTCTGTATAAGCTACCTCTCCAGCACTAAAGTCTGGCCTCAGGTTTAATTTTTATTGACCATGAGTTTATCTTCTATGTAAGCATATGGACCTGAGTTTGGTTCTCAAAAGCCCATGTAAGAGCTGGACGTTCCAGTATATGCTTGTGTTATTTTGTATTATGGCCTCTGAAACAGTGTCTTAATCAATAAGGTGGTGAGAGAAGTGATAGAGGAAGTTTGACCCGAGGCTGCTTCTGGTTACACCCATGCCCAATGGGGTGAGCTAGTAACCAGTCTTTTAAAGATGTACTTTTTTTTTTTGCATATTTTTGTGCTGGCCAGAACAGGGCATCATAGATGGCTGTGAGCCATGATGTGATTGCTGGGAACAGAACTTAGGACCTCTGGAAGAGATGCCAGTGCTCCCAGCCTCTGAGTCCAGCCCTGCTAATAAGCAGTCTTACACACAAACACACACCCACATGCATACAAATGTTACACTCATTTATGCAAGAAGCAAAAAAAAAGTCCTAAAGATTCATGGGCTTCATAAAACTTATAAACAACCCTTTAATGTATTAATAATAGTTTGTGAGATAAAAACATTTGTTTAAATTTACTTTCACTTTTTAAAATATTTTGTGTGTGTGTGTTTGTACAGTCACCTGCCATGCTATGTGTTTGAAGGTCAGAGGACTAGCATGAGGAGGGTGGTTCTCTCCTTAACACGTGTGTCTTGTGATTTAAACCTAAAATGGTCAGTTTAACCAGACATATCTTTTCCACTGAGTCATCTTGCTGGCAGATAGAATATTTGTCTAAGATAAGGAAAGCATTTAGGTGTGATGGCACACATCCTGAAATGTCAGCTTCTCGGCGGCAGAAGTAAAAGAACCATGAATTGAAGTTCCACTTGGAACACTGTGGATCTTGTCTCCCATGTACACGTACACACACATTTTTCCCCTGGAATATATAAAGAAAAAGAAGTATTTTGTCCATAAGAAACTGATAGAGCTAAGGAATGGAAGTTACTTAATGCTTTGTTGTAAATTAATTTTGTTCAAATGTCTTATATTTTACAGGATTTTTAGCTTTGTGGTTGTTTGATCCCTGGTGTTTTAAAATATATTTAAGAAGTTACTGTGATTAGGATAAGAAACTGGAATAGTAAATTGATACATTTTATCCTATGCCCCAAAGAGTTTATTGCAACCAAATCAATGCTATTATATCAGGCACTCCAGGACACACACACACACACACATATAGTGCATATATATGTAGGAGCACACATCTATGCAAATTAAATACTATTCTCTTTTGAATCAGAGGAATTTTCTCGGGTTCGAGAAGAAGTACCACTGGAATTAGTTGAAGCTCATGTCAAGAAAGTACAAGAAGCCGCCAGAGCCTCTGGGAAAGTGGACCCCACCTATGGATTGGAAAGCAGCTGTATTGCAGGCACAGGTCCTGATGAGCCAGAGAAGCTTGGTGAGTCAGTGCTGTGCCCCAGGACTTAGCTACTAGATGTTTATATCCCCTGTCAGTGTGCTTCACTATGCATGGCCACCATTTATTTGTTTCAATAGTTTAAATTTTGAGGTTCAGTAGTGTCAGCTCTGATACATATTCCTCACCAGTATTATGATAGGTCTTCTATTTTGCCTACACATGCCAACTTTTTGTCAATATTCTCAACACAACTTAGTAAAGTTAGGATTTTATTGCCTGTATCAAGCCAGGAAAATCTAATACTTTATCATGCAAGTGATTCTTTATTGTTTTATTTCTACCACATAACTTTTGTAATTTTTTCTTTGAATCATCATTTTGTTACATTTATTTTAATCTTAAAGGATTTCTTATTTTTTAATTAAAATGTTTGTGTACACATGGTGATTCACATAAATTGGTCAAGTCAGAATACCCTACGTGACAGAGTTGATGACATGTACTTTGGGTTTTTTGGATTTTTTGTGTGTGTGTGTGTGTCTGTGTGTCTGTGTGTGTTTCTCTGCCGTCTTACCAGAGGAGTACTTATTGGAATTACGTATACAACTCACCCAAGCTTTGCATGTCTTTTAGTCTTTGAACTCTAATCTTCCTGTTCTCCTTGGGCTGTCCTAGGTTTTGAGATAGGGCCCCTCACTTCCCTGAAACTCGCCAAGTAGACACAGCTGTCAGGGCCTAGTATTAGAAATATGCCTATCTTTGTTTAGCATTTTTACATCACTGCCTGGAACTGAATTCATGTTTGTCTGACAAAAATTGAACTTTTGCCCCAGTTCATACTATGTGACATCTTTGTAATGTTAATGGAGAGTGTTGAGTAAGGGTCTAACTTCATTATCGTGAAAATCTAAGAGGTACTTATAACTGCTCTGGAGACAGTGGTACCTGGGAGATAGGAGCCGATAAATGAGGCAAACTTCAGTCTCATGCTGTAGTCAGCTTTATTCAGAGCATCAGACACTTTATACTCTGAGGATTAAGGATGGTCACATGAATAAAATTCTCTTGAGTTTTAGCTGTATATGATTACAAGGACAAACCACATGTGGCAAAACCATATTTTTCATAGATGCACATAAAGTATAGTTTAAACATTTAATTGAATAGCAGCAGCAAACAATAATGAGTAATCTAAAGTAAAATCACTCCTATGGGCTACACTTGGGAGCAGCATGATAATACATTCCAAGAACAATTTATGTTTTGAAGAAATTGACATCACAAGATTTTTTTCTTATAAGCACTCAGAGTTCCCATCCTTGGATTATATCCCAACACATAACCAGCTGACTTTTACTGTTTGTTAAGCAGGTTCCAAGAGAGAAGTATTTGCTGTTTACTAACCCTTTCACATGTCGGTGCTCAGCAGAGTAAGATTAAATTTAGTAGACCAGTCTTACTTCAGGAGACCTGATAATGATGCTTCTCAAATATAGGTGCTATGGTGTCATCGTTGGTGTTTTCTATCTTGTAAGGAAAGCAGATTCTATTGTTGCCACAAATGAGTAGTATCACACTTAGGAAGATTCACAAGTAGGTTCCTTGCTTTAAGGCTTTTGTCAAACAAATCTGGCCTCCAAAGTACACGAAAAGGTATAAGACAAGAAACACCTGAGAAATTCCTTTGGCTTCTATATATACACACCAAAACATAACATTTGCCCAATAATTAAATTAAAAAAAAACAAAACACCAAATTCAACATTATTTTATTCTCTTTTAGTTTCTTTTTAGTATCTGGGTTCATGTAGTTGGTGGACTGCTCTGTGCTTGACTTACTTATAGACAATCACTTCGCAATCAGACAATCTAATACCACTAGGTTTAAGCTTGCTAGAATACAGTGTCTTTGTTCCAAATACTAATGATCTAGAAATGATTTAAATTTCAACTTTTCCCTTAGCCAGCCACTTAAAATGCATGACATCATTTGCAAATTTAAAACAAATTAAATTAAAATGTAAATGTACATATAAAGTTGTCGCGCGCACCCTTGTCAGCAAGGAAAGCGCAACACCCAGAATCTTCTTTCAGCGGACCTTTAAAATTGTTCTCTCTTTGTTCTTCTGCTTCTTCTTCTCCTCCTGCCTCGGGAAACCCCGCCCACTGACTAGAAACTCTCAGGGCATCCAATCCCAATAGGCCACGTGGGCACACCTCATAGGTCCACATACACAACAGCAAACCACGCCCCAGGCTCAAGCAGAATAAGGAGTTGTTTATCAAAAGAGAGCACGTGGGGGGGGGCGCGGAAATCAGCACCATCTTTAGGGTGCGGCAGCAGGCAGCTCTCTACCACAAGTTGTGTTCTACATTTTGGAACAGAACGTCATTGAATGAATAAGGACCCTTTGGCCAGTCTTTACACATCTGCTTTTATTGTGCTGAGACATTAATACAGAGACTGTTTGAGGCAAATACTTTACCATTTGACCTCTATCTCTCGCCCCACTTCATTCCTTTTGGTAGCCAAGTAGTACCCTACTATTCAGATACACTTTGCTTATATGCACATTGACTAGCTGATGGATTTTTTTATTTTCTTTGTTTTTTAGTCATGAGCTTTTCATTTTAATTTTTTTCTTTCTAATTAAGAAACATATGAAATGGGTGAATTATTGGGAATATATGAACCAAAATGGACTTACACAAAATTAAGTAGAATTCCTGGTGGGGTCGTTGGCATACTCCTTTATCCCAACACTAAGGAGGCAGAGGCAGGTGGATCTCAGGATAGCCAGGGCAGGAAAAACTCTTGAAAATCTAAAAAACTACTGATATCTACACGATTCTGTTCTTTATTGAAGAAAACCATAAGACATGCAAGCTACTTAAGGTTCAAAGAATCATGCTGTCTACAACTAAACTGAATTAAACAAAAATAAATCACAAACTAAATGGCATTTGTTTAGACACTTAACAATAGCCTTAGATTAGCGGTAGGCTGTATGATAGGAATGAAAGGAAATTTGATGTTCTTTATATTATATATATCACACACAGAGAGATACACAGAAAAATAAAATATAATTGTAAAAAGCTAGCCTGATAGAAATTGAGAGTACATTGACAACTTCCAGAGATCAGGCTGTGCAGAGGAACCAAAAAGAGCTGAGGAAGGTCAGTCAATGGGTACTAAGCTTCTGTAAAATACTTGTTGATACATTGTTTGGTGTGTTTGTTTGTGTGTGTGTATATGTATGTGTATTTATACAGGGATTCTCTGTGTAGTCCTCAAATTCTGAAAGATCCACCTGCCTCTGCCGTGAGTGCTGGGACTAAAGGTTTGTAGCACCATGCTTGATTTTTGTTTTTAAGACTCTTGAACTGATCCACTTCGCCCCTTCTTATATATGGCTCTGAGGACTGGCTCAAGACCTACTCACAGATTAAGGAGCTGCATGCTAGTCAGTCAAAAAAAATCTTCCTCATTATCCTGTTTGTCAAATACAAAAAGCAAACAAACAAAAAAAACCTCAACATGCTAAGATTCTTTAAACACTCAAGCTGCAGATAGTAAAATCTTGAGACCAAAGAAATAAAAGTCGATTTACAATAAAATTTCTGACAGAGCAGACCCTTGTTGAACCTTGAAGGAATATGCTCATACTCATTCCATCCTTGGAAAGGGTTATAATGATAAGGTGGCCCGTTAGGTACTCAGGAGCCACATGCTGAAAGTAAAGTACTGACCGCTGGCAGTTGCTCTGTGCCCCTTGTCACATACAAATGTGTTACACATGGATGTTGGGATGGAGTGAGGCACCAACTTGTTTTTACTTGTTAAAAGCACCAACCACTTGTTCAAAGTATCAGAATTTATTTTCCAACATCCACATTGGGTGACTCATATTCAACTGTAACTACAGCTCCAAGAGATGCTACATACTCTTTCTGGAGTTCCCTTGCACCAGCAGTAACATGCACATAAAAACATAATTACATGTCTCTTTACACAGTCTGCATGTCTTCATGTCTGTTTCCAACAATACTGAAGTACAGAATGCAGTCTTCTGAATGGTTCACAATTAAGCCTTTAAATCACTTCTTGATAATTCTTGCTGTCATGTCTCATATGCTTGCCTTTTGAAGACTGTTATGTCAGATCAGCCACTTTTATTGACTTGATGTATATACCCATACCCTTTGCTATGAAGTGTTTCTATCAAGAAAGATAACACATAAAACTGACTGCCTTTCTCTTTTGTTTGCACATAATTGAATAAAAATCATTTCAACATTAGAGGACTTCTGGGTTAAACAAAGCACAGAATTAACTATTCACGGAGTACTTTGCATAGAAGTGTTGCTGTATTAAGTAGTATAAGGGTAATTTTAAACTGAGGAAGCTTCCCAAAGGCAGTGAGTTTGAGATGAATGTAGGGATGTTTGGAATGTCTATGAGTAAGTTCAGCCAAGTGTTCTTTTCTGTTGAAGAGTGAGGACTGAGGCACAGAAATGTAGAGGAGGTTATTTAGAGAGTGGGAAGTAAACCTGGTGGCCACAATACATCATTCTTACTCAGATATGAAAAGGTAATCCATGATGTTAGATGCAGTAAGGAACTAAAGTGATGTCAGCTTCATGAGCTGCATACTGTGTATTGTTAGTTAAATTCAGTGCAGGGAATGACACCAAGAATCTCCAGGTATAGAATTGTTGTTATGCTGAGCTGAAGAGATGGCTCAGAGGTTAAGAGCACTGACTGTTCTTCCAGAGGTCTTGAGTTCAATTCCCAGCAACCACATGGTAACTCACAACCATTTGTAATGACATCTGGTGCCCTCGTCTGTACACTGAATACATAATAAATATTTTTTTAAAATGTTGTTGTGCTGCGGGGCTGGAGAGATGGCTCAGCGGTTAAGAGCACCGTCTGTCCTTCCAGAGGACCCGGGTTCGATTCCCAGCACCCACATGGCAGCTAACAACTGTCTGTAGTTCCAGTTCCAGGCAAACACCAAGGCAAATAAATAAATAAATAAAGTTAAAAAAAAAAAAAAAAAAAAAAAAAAAAAAAAAAAAAAAAAAAAAAAAGAAGCTCACAGCTTTTAAAAAAAAAAAAAAATGTTGTTGTGCTGCATACTGTAGGTTCACCCCAGTCTCTTCTTCTTGACAAGACTGAATTCATTGCACTGCCAGGCCTCAAACCTTCTGCTCTTGAAAGACAACAGATACCAAAGATGCTTGTGTTGGTGAACATTATACTTAATGTTTCAGAAACCAAAACCTCTCAGGCTGAACTAGTTAATCACCTAGCATGTATGAGCCTTTGGCTTCATCTGTAATACCATTTTAAAGTTAGAAACAAAACCTAAAAGCATTCACAAGAGCACATTGCTTTAGCTGTCTGCTCAAAGGCTTCATCATACATGTTTCTCTAAGAAACATATCTTCATATCTGTGAACAAGAATGAGTGAGCAAACAAATAACACTATAGTTTGTGGACACTGCTTTTTCTTTGGAGACCTCAAGGGTTTCTGGACATATTTTTTGAATAATTATTTTTAATATGCAGTTTCTTGAGTATTCAGTTTGGAGGGGGGGAGTGGAAATATATAGAGAAATTGAACCCTGACTACAGGCACGTAGAGTCAGTCATTTAAGGAAGGCATTGTGGAGGAGGTGCCCATCCGACTCAGAATTGCATGTTGTACAACAAGCACCAGGTACCCAGGGAGAAGCAGGGCATGTGGGCGGGCAGGTGTGGTTCTGAAGATGAACATGGGTTTGATTTTGGTTACCTATGGTCTACCTTGTAGACATACAGCTGTCACCAGATTAGAAGCAGCATGATTTGATTTCTTTATAAGTGTAAGCAACTTACAGAGTTGGTAGTAAATAATTATAGAGCTGATTAAATAATCAAGAATGATAGATCATTACTTACTCAGAACATATTTTTATAAGGCAGCTATTTTACAAGCATTTGCATCTCCAGTCTGATTTTCAGTTTTCTTCAGCCCTTTAGGTAATGATTTCTAATCCTCTTCTCAACCTGATTTGGCTAACCACTTTATTTTTAGAATGATATTGCCAACTGTGCTTTGTGCCATCTTGTCTAAGTTAAATTTCAAAAATTCATCAGTCTTGTGGGGCTTGTTGGCACATATCTTTGATCAGATCTCTGAGTTCTAGGCAGCCCTGGTCTACATAGTGAGACCATGTCTTAAAGATTAAATATGTGGGGCTGGAGAGATGGCCCAGCGGTTAAGAGCACTGTCTGCTCTTCCGGAGGACCCGGGTTCGATTCCCAGCACCCACATGGCAGCTAACAACTGTCTGTAGTTCCAGTTCCAGGCAAACACCAAGATAAATAAATAAAGTTAAAAAAAAAAAAGATTAAATATGTACTGATTATTCTTTTAACTCTGTATGCCTGGGTCATTCTTCCTGGGACAAAAGGTTTTCATTTTTTTTCTTCTATCAACACTATCCAAGTGATAATGGAAATGAGAGTCTGTATCATTTCTAATGTTTCCCGTTTAGGGGTTGGAGAGGTGGTTCAGTGCTTAAGAGCAATAGGTAGCTGCTCTTTCACAAGACCAGCCTGTGATTCCCAGCACTCACATGGAAGCTCATAGTTGTCTATAAATTACCTCCAAGTTTCTACTAGAGAGGCACTGCACTGCACATAGATGATGCACAGATATACGTGCAGACAGAACACCCATACACTTGGAATAGAAATAAGTTGAGCACTTGGCTCGTTGAATATGGTGGTGCACACCTGTAATCTCAGCACTTTCTCTGAGGACAGCCAAAGCTATGTAGAGAATCTATCTTAAAAGCCAAAGGAAAAAACCAACCAACAAACAAGTAAGAGGAAAGAGAAGCTGTGTTTTCAAAGCATCATTGGAGAAATATACAGCATAAAATTAAAACTATTTTTAGACATTTCCTAAGAGTATAAGCACTTCTTGATTTTTCTGCATTTAATAGCTCTTTACACCATCATTATATAAGTACCTATTAAATTACATTGCCTTTTATCTTAAAATCACAGCAAATTTTAAAAAATTGCTGTCAAATTTGACGTTTATTACCAGAGAGAATGTGAGGGTATAATACTTTTGGAATGTGGAAATAGGATATATAATTGTGGGTAGTTTTTCAAAAGCAAATTGTGTATCTCATTTCTTGATGATGAAGCAGCTGCAGCATATCTTTAACCCGTGAGGTTTGTGTTAATTTTTAAACCTGTATATATTACGTTTTCTGTTTGGTTTTTTTTCTCAGAGTTTTCTCAATTTTGTAACTTCATGTTTTGAGACAGTCTCATTCTGTGGACCAGCCTAGCCTTGAGCTCTTGGATTCACTTGTATCTCCCTCTGCCTCTAGAGTGCTGGGATTAAAGGGATGGACTACCACACCCAGCCAAAAGCTACATTTTCAAAATCTGAATAAGAATCAGAACAACTGATAATTCCCCCCCCCTTTTTTTTCTCACCTTCCTACTTCCCTAGCAGTGGGAATCCTGGATTTTAAATAGAGTTCTATATACTTTTAAAATGACTTTTATCACTAACATAGATAACAGTTAAACAACATATGTTAAGTATAATTTTGGTTCATTTTAGTTTTTATAAAATATGGAATAGTTATACATTTGAGGTGACTTTTCATTCAGTGTTTTGTTGTTGTTTAGGTTTTTCATATGGTTATAGGATACAAGTAGCTGTTAATTCATCCCTGTAAAATGTGTTCTCTGTGATTATAATCATGTTAGGTACCTAGTTTTTTGAATGGACAATTGAGCATCTATGTATTCTCGCAGTCCTAGTGTGCTAATATGTTTTACCTGCAGCAGAGCTGACAAAGCAAGACAAATCCATATCACTTACTTTGCTGTTTGTCTCCAACTTTACTTTCTTTTCATGCTTGTTTTGAAATTTGGGTGTAAATAGGCCTATTGTTAGAAAATGCCATTTTCGGGGCTGGAGAGATGGCTCAGAGATTAAGAGCACTGACTGTTCTTCCAGAGGTCCTAAGTTCAATTCCCGGCAACCACATGGTGGCTCACAACCATCTATAATAACATCTGATACCCTCTTCTGTATATTGTATACATAATAAATCTTTAAAAAAAAAAGAAAAGAAAAAAAGATGCCATTTTCACTAAACTTTGCATATTAGATTTTCCTTGGGCTGACAGTCTGTTGCTCTAGTGTTAGATCAAGCTGATGAACATCTGGTGTTAGAATGAAATATCACTTCATGTGGTCCTTAACACATATGGTTTTTCTCTCATTTTGTTACCCATCTCATCTTTCTGAGTTTGATTTGTTTGGGTTTTTTTTTTTTTTGAGACAAAATTTAAAGGTATACACAACACCCTTTGCCTTTTTTTTCTTTTTTTGATAGTCTTGAGTTTTTAGATTTACTTATTTTTTTTTTAAATTTAGATTGTGTATTATTAGTATAGTTATTTTGCCTATATACCTGGTAGCCACAGAAGTCAGAAGAGGGCATTGGATCCCCTGGACCTAGAGGTTCTAGATGGTTTTGAGGCACTATGTTGTTCCCAGGAATCGAGATTCCGTCCAACAAGTATTTCTCAGCTTTCTCACAGCTCATCTTTTGAAGGCACAATGATTAACTTTGAATACAATTAGCTTCATCCTTTTGTTTTATTTATGCTATAATATTTCTCTATATCTGTATGGTTATTTTCTTTTTAAAAAATATTTATTATATAATATATACAATGTTCTGCTTCCATGTATGCCTGCCTTCCAGAAGAGGGCACCAGATGTCATTATAGATGGTTGTGAGCCACCATGTGGTTGCTGGGAATTGAACTCAGGACCTCTGGAAGAGCAGTCAGTGCTCTTAAGCTCTGAGCCATCTCTCCAGACCCCCACCCCTGCTATTATTTTTTATATACTATCATGTACTCATTTTCTTTTAGTTTGGAATATTTATAAATATATACACTGTATTATATGTATATTTCTCCCACTCCTACCTCCAATTCTCCTAACCCAAGCATAACTTCCTTCCATCTTCATTTTGTCATTGAAAAGCATGTGTGGGTGTGTTGGTGTGTTTGTGTATCCTTCCCCTAGCTGGGTTCAGTATAGCACACTAACATCAGTGTTCAGTAGACACACAGGAGGATCTCTGACTTTTGGTCAACCTGGTCGGTTCCAGGCCAGCCCACAGGAATATAGTGAGATTCTATCTCCTAAATAAATAAATGAATAGATAAATGACATAAGCCATCTTAGGCCAGGTAAGTACTACTTACTATGGGCATAATTTGCCATTGTCTTGGAATCATGTTGGCTTAGTTTTTAGGCAACCTTGTACAGTAGTTGGAAGTTACTTGATAGCAATTACGTGTTTAATATTGCTCCATTCAAGTCCGGGCTCTAGAGATTGTATAATCTGGTGCTACTTACCTCTGGCATTTTGTGCTTACAGCTTTTAGGTAGCTGCTAGTCATCTATTATTCTGGAAACAGATTGGACTCATGTTCAAAACTAGACAACAATTTTTCTAATCAGTAGCTTTGAATATTTCTTTGTTATTGATAGATCTGTTTAAAATGTTTAAATCTTCTTATTGATAAATCCTAGCGTTTATAATGAAGTAATATAAGTTTTAATATTTGGAGTTTGTAACCCTTTTATTTAAAATATTTAAAAATATAACAAAATTTTGTTAATTGCAAGAATGTTTTTTTTTGTTTTGTTTTAAATGATATTTATTTTCTATAGTACTGTTTTTTTCTTCTTCTCCTACACTCTCTTCCCAGAAATTGACTTAAAGTTAGGATCCTCCTTAATTTTAACAGCAAAATCTTTGTTTTGTTTTTTAATCATGTTATATAAAGGATAGATTCCCTTAAAATAGCATTCCTGGTATATGTTATTAGATACCTTATTCAACATTATTAGCCTCTTTTTCCCTTTTCAATTGCGACAACACACACTATTATTTTTTCTCCCTGATAATGCACATCTGACCACATGTGTTCTTCTGTTTGTCGTGACTCCTTAGAAGATGCCCATGCCATCATTTGTAGCTGAGGCAGGTCACACTCTTGTTTTGGCTTCTGTTCTCACTGGCCAGAGTTAGGTGCTTTTGTGGCTTTTGCAAATATAGGACTAATATATGCTATCTGATTGAAGTATTACTCATTAAGTGTTAGAACGATATTTATTTTTTAACATTGTTTAAACTTTATTACTATATACAGAAAATTTGCATGAGCATAGTGCATTTCCTCAAGTAAAACTCATTCCCATCTGTAGCCCTAGATCAAGAAACATTGATAACATCACTCCAGATCCTCTCCACTGGAACTAACCTCTCCTCTACCTTTCCCTTCCTTATTTAACCACTGTCTTGACTCAGTATTTATTATTCTGACGCCCTTATTTCTTCCTCATAAAGTGTGTGCGGTGTATGTCTAACTTCTTTTGCCATCAGAGGGACTGGTTAATTATACTGCATAGGAATATATTTCAGATGCTATTCAGTACACTAATTTTTACCTATCTTCATATTGTTTTAATTCTATCACTTGCAGAAGGGTCTGAAGAAGAAAAGATGGAAACAGATTCTGATGGTCAGCAGCTTGAAAAGGTAAAGGCTATTGAGATATTTTCTCAGAAAAAAATATACAGTGCCTTTTAAGCAAACTGGTTATTTAAGTTACAGTTCTGGCAAGCATAACCTAGGCTGATTTCCAGTGATTCTTCTCTACAGCTTTATTCACACATTGTCTTCCTTTTTGGCACCCTATTCAGGCATAATTGGGAGTATTAATATAAAAGTTGGTTATTGTGAATATTGAATTGTGTTATGTCAGTATTATACTTGTACCAGAAGAAAATTTTAAAATACTAAATAATTTTCTAGGAAAGTTCACAGAAGAATATTTAGTAAAGAATTTACTATGAAGAGCTGACCACGCAGGTAGATTTTAAAGAGTAAAAACTGTAAGAATTGAAATGGAGGGTCAGGACTCAGGCTATAAATGTTTATGTTACTGGCCGAGTCCCTGGTCATCAGAGATGATAAAGGCGTTGCAGCATACTGATTGTTCAGCTTCTCTCAAGGAAAACCTTGGTGTGTATCTGTTTAGTTAATAAACTTAATGGGCACTAGTCACTATTTGAGTGAATATATATATAAGTGGATTTAAGATCATAATTACATGTGGTAGTATGAAGTTAAATATAGATAAGGAGAGTCTACCGTAAATAATACAGTTGGTTACAATTTCAGCTGTGTTCCAAATATCACATTTGTGATTTTATTTAATTCTTTTAATTTGCGTTGCTTGTTTTTGTTTCTGGGTTTTTCTGTTTAACCTATATTATTGAATCTACTTTGATCCAAAGAACCACTGTTAATATCAAAATATTTTACATTGATAGAGATTTTGGTTTATTGATATGAATTTAAGGCCAATTTTGTTATACTGTGTATGTGTATGTATGTATGTATGTATATATACATATATATACATGTGTATATATACTCACATATTTCTACCTTTAAGTTAATTATGTTTATGTAACTCATTTAAAATTATAATACATAATTTAAAAATCCAGATAATAATTATCTATAATAACCAAACTTATGCTCTTATTAGATTTTTTAGATATACAAGTATATTTCAGTTAGATAATCTTCAAACACTTCAAAGACCTAAAAATATAACTTTTAAAATCCTAGACTTTTCTAAACAATGAGACAAGTCTGTTTCTAGCATCACAAATCTACCTCAACAAGATGATAGGCTTTAAAAAAAATTCTATATAACGTTTAGTTTCTTTTTTAAAGCATTTATTTTTTTTTTTTTATGTGAATTGGTGTTTTGCCTCCATGTATAACTGTGTAAGGGTGTCAGATCTTGAAATTACAGACAGTTGTGAGCTGCCATGTGGATTCCAGGAAATCATCCTGGGTCTTCTGAAGAATAAGTGTTTTTTCCTATTGAGCCACCTCTCCAGCCTCTTGTTTGATTCTTAAAATAGCCTCAGAAAATCAGTGATAGTCTCCATGTTATAGAATGTGTTCTCTAGTTAGGAATTTCAAAATTCTCAAATGTTGACCTGAAAAATTGGTTTGCAGTTACCAAAGCATGATCACAGTTGCTATGTTCCTAAAGCCATCAGTAAATGGCATGATAAAAACATTTCATCAGGGTTTTCTCTGGCAGTTATACTCAAAAGCTTTCATATCTTTAAAATACATGTCACTTGAATCTTCAGAACTTACATAAATGCCTGGTTACCATGATGGCCTGTGTATAATTTTAGCTTCAAAAGGAAGAGATAGGAGCCCCAAAGCAATTTTAAGAGACTATGTGTCGTTGAATAAGGTGGAAGAGTGACTGGGGATATTTAACAACATTATCCACAGTTCTCCATGAGCTTATACACCCACACTCGGGCAAACTAGCTAGCACATACAACACATGAAAATCAACTGTTAGGGCTGGAGAGATGGCTCAGTGGTTAAGAGCACTGGTTGTTCTTCCTGAGGACCTGAGTTTGATTCCCAGCATCCACATAACAACTAACAACTGAAATTCCAAGATCTGACACCCTTACACAGTTATACATGCAAAACATCAATTCACATAAAATAAAAATAAATATTTAAAGAAAAAATCAACTATGCATCTGTGTGGTTTTTGTTTTGCTTTTAATCAATAAGTGATACTGGCTAGTTACTCTGATATTTCTATTGTAAGCCTGGTGTTTGTAGCAAAGGTTGCAGAATCACTGGGTACTTGTCCTTGGGGGTATGTATCATCCTTTGAGCACCCAGGTATTGAATTAATTAAAAACATGTATTATGGAATTTGTCAGTGTCTTCTAGGTCTCCCTTACTAAACTCTTTAGAATCTAGTCTGTTTTTAGCAGAAATAGTGGAAGCCATTGTCGTTGGCTTAAGATTTTTCACTCCTCAAAGGACAGACAGTTTTTACTCACTCCCTGCTCTTGTTTTGTACTTTCAGGCAGAAAGCAAAGTGGAAAATGAATCGGATGAAGGTGATAAAACCCAAGATGGAGAAAATGAAAAAAGCAGTGAGAAGGAACAAGATAGTGAAGTTAGTGAGGATCTCAAACCAGGTGACTTGGCTAGAGCACCTTAGACCTTGTTAGCCTGGGACTTACAGAGACACTGAGACTTTCTGACCATTGGAGAAAAACCTTCTCCCTGTAGTTGGAATTATCTTTGGGCTGTCAGCCAGCTCCCAAATACAGACTTATTACTACTTATGCATGCTCAGCTTTAGCTTAGGCTTATCCCCTATCATTTAACCAGTTTCTGTTTATCTGTGTTTCGCCTCGTAGTTTATTCACTATGTCCTCCTTTCCTTCTTCCTCAGTGGCTGGCTGTCCTGGCATCTCTTTTTCTTCCTTCAGTCTAAATTTCTCCTCCTACTTATTCTCTCTGCCCTGAAGTCCTGCCTTCACCTGCCCTCTCACTATTGCCCATTTACCTTTTTATTAGACCAGTCAAGTGCCTTAGGTAGTCAAGGCAAAACAGCAACACATCTGTACATAATTAAATGTACGACATACATCTTTACATAGTTAAATAAATACTGCAATACATCTTTACATAATTAAACAAAAAATAATTAACTCTCCTTTAAAATATTTTTTAAGAAAAATAGTGGGTTTTGGTTTGGTTTAGTTTTTGATTGTTTGACAGTGTCTCGCTGTGTAATCCAGGGTGCCCTGGAAATCTGAAATCTTCCTACCTCGGCTTCCTATGTATTTTTATGTTTTTATGCTTTATTTTTATTTAATATGTATGGTTGTTTTGCATGTGTGCATGCCTTTGTAACACACGAGTATTTCTCTTGGAACTGGATTCTGGACAGTTATGACCTCACATTCAGGTGATGAGAAATTGAGCTGTGGTCCTTTGGGAAGAGCAGCCCGTGAGCTCCTAACTTTGCTCTTCCTGTGTTTTCTTGTTTTGAGTCAGTGGCTAGAATAGGCCAAGCCGACCTGAAATGTCCTGATCCTTCCACTTCCACCCAGGTGTGAGAGTCACAGGCATATGCCCTTGCTGGCCCTCTTCAATTACTTTGTAGCACATCCACAATATCCCTGATAGACGTGCATTAGATTCAAGGGGTGATCCAACGAATCTTAAACAGTAGAAAAGACATTAAAACCTTTTTGGAACATCAGTCCTAGTTTATGGTGACAAATGTTAAGATGGCTACTGAGACTTGAGTACACTCTTAATAAAGCTTTTTTAAAAATACTTTCAGAAGAAAAGGAGAATGAAGAGAACAAGGAACTCACTGATACATGTAAAGAAAGAGAAAGCGATACCGGGAAGAAGAAAGTGGAACATGAGATTTCTGAGGGAAACGTTGCCACAGCCGCAGCAGCTGCCCTGGCCTCAGCTGCTACCAAAGCCAAGGTTTGCCCCAACAGCCCCCTTCCCGTGCTCTCTTAAGTCATGAATGGTCATATTGTTTCTAGTTAATTGGGAACATTTAGTATAAAGAACCTCCCTCCGGGCAGGAGATGACTGTTTGCTTGAATGACATTTCTAGGTTAAGAAATCCCCAGGCAGGAGGAGGGTGTTGAGAGTAGATCCGGTCCTAGGGGTGACAGTTCCACTCCATTCATTGTTGCCTTTGGCTTTGTTAGGCCGCCCATTGAAAGCATATTGTGAACTCCCCCTTAAGGGGCTCTTTTATCTTTTCATTTTAAAATTTGCCAGTGGGACTTGTCCTGGATCATTATTTCAGTAATTTTTATCAAATTGAAATATTTATGATTTTAAAACAAAAACCCACTTTTTTGTATAATACTTCATCCTGATGTTACAGGATGAAGAGAAGGAAAGGACCTAAAATAGCTTTTCTTCTTGAATTTGCCAGCTTTTCTGGGGGTGGTTTTTTCTATTTATAACATGGTCTCGGCTGCACTGCATATTTAAGAAGACAGGAAAATGTTATTTTCCCATGCTTCGTGTTAATTTAGCATTTTAAAGCATTCTCAAGATGAATATATGAAATTTTAAAAAATGTATCCATTCTTACTAAATGGTTTCCTTCCAGTATAATTTACCATCTTTCAAGGACCTGCAGGTTCTAGGACTTTGCTAATCATCGGTTTTGAGTATTTCTTCACATGTTGATAAAAATGTTTTTTAGTCCTTCCAACCACTCTGCTGTTATGAACTACTTCCTCTAAGTGTTTAAGCTGTAAGGTATGAGTGATAGCAGAATCATAGGTCAGACACTTCAATCTACAAAAACCTCTGTTAGGAGTTACTGCCCCTCTGGCCTAGGTAGATATGAAGCCCCTGAAGTCTTCTTGGAGGTGTTATATATTATGTGCCATGAGAGTACTCAAAACAAGTCAAGCACATACTTGTTTTACTACAGTATCCTTACATCCTGCATATTTATTTTTACTCATGTTTTTCGAACATTTTCTCTCACCCCTTTTATTCCTCTATTTCCCAGTGCTGGGATTAAAGGCATGTGCCTCCACACACAGCTTACTTGTGACCTTTGGCACATGCTCTTACTGAGTAGTAAGTACTAATGTAAGTCCCAATCTGTTGCTTTCTTTTCTCTGGTTTTGTCATTGAAACAGTTTCCCTTTTTTATATCCTCCTGTATTCTGTCTGGTGGATTATTTGGACATCATCTCCTCTTCTCTGAACTGTATTAAGTTTTGATTGTGTTGATATGATAGTGTTTTGAGGCAGGGTATTATTACTGTGTAGCCCTGATGACCCTCCTGTCCCTGAAGCATGAAATTAAAGGTGTGCTCTACCATGTCCACATGTGTATTAATTCTTACTATATATAATGTCATTGGCGTAGAGTAGACCGTACAATAGCATCCCTCTTTTTCTCAGTCTCCAAACTGTAACCTTTGTTGATCTTTTATGCCTTGGACTTAAGTGTTTCCTGACTTTCTGGTACCAAGTCTGTAATGGCCCTCTCACAAAACTGCTAAGGACCAGCCACACACAGATTTCTCTTTAAATCCTTAACCTGTTTGCAGTAGCCTGTTATTTATCATGAAACCAAAATGGTCCTTTGTCTTTGTTTTTGTTAACTTTTAGGTTTTATTTTTAATCATGTGTACATATCTGTGTGAGTGTACACTGTGTGTGTTGGGTATCCCATGGAGACCAGAGGCATTGAATCTCCTGAAGCTGCAGTTATGTGGTTCTGAGCCATTTTCAAAGTAAATTTCCCTGTAATGTGATAGTAGTGCAAATGTTCCTACTGTATGGCATGCACATGTGATACATCTGATACAGCTAATGCAGCACATAATCATTTTTGTGCTTCATGGTAATCAGGGGGCCAGGAATTTATTTAAATTACTGTAATTAGCAAAGCTTCTCTAAGCATTCCAAGTTTCTTTTGTAACTTTGTTGTTCTGTGTCTATAAACAGCTTTGTTATTCAGTGTTTGTCACTCTCATGCATAGAGAGGTAATTAGAGTATCAGGATGTAGCTCTTACAAAGACTAGGTTGGAGACTTCTGCTTTTTTCACCAGCCTTGCCATGGTAGTATCCCTGCAGGAACATGTCCATTTTCGCATCTACTGACAAACTGTGAGAGGCAAAGCCTTCAGTAGGATTATGGCAGCATGAGCAACACATTCACACAAGGCTAAGTCCTCTGGGTTTTCTTCTTCTGCGTGTTGAGACTTAGAAGGGGAGCTTTAGAGTAAGTTAGGAGCCTCAGACCCAAGGTACATTTTTTTTTTTTCAGGCATAATATATTCATTTCTCTCAAGAAAACTAATCACATTTTTTCAATGTCATATGTATTTACCTCAAATTTCTTCATCAACTACTCTGTGTCCTCACCTACCTAAAGTGGCAAACATAGATTTGTGTTCATGGAAATTGAGTAATGGAAAAACTGCTCTATATGACAAGGTCTTGACAGACAGGAACTGTAGACTTCATGGGTTGGGCCTAAGGTGCCATAGCATCTCTGTGCAACAAACACTACTGTGCGTAGGTCACGTGACCAAAGAGGGAGTTGACCTCTTAGACCATTTGATCTGCAGTTAGCCCTGTTCACCTTCATCCTGGATCAACAGAAATTACTTCTGTCATTGGTATTCCTGCCTCAAACCTCTGACAGTTGAGTGGCTGCCTTATTTCCTTAATCTCTTGTGGTTTTTCGCATTCCATGTGTCTTTTGTGTCATATCTCCAACCTACTTGCCAGATTTTATAAAGTCAATTCTTGAATAGTTGGACATTTCCTCTGATATTTCTGTGGATCCCCTTGGTTATTCTAGAAAGCTCTAGCAGGTGCAGGAAGAAACTAAAACAGCCACACAGCAGACATCGCTGACTCTCAAAGTGTGCAATTCTGACAGTCCTAGTACTCCAATTGGAGTCACAGAAAAATGGGTCTAGGACTCAGTAATGATGTTGCCCTAACCAGTGGCTGAAGGACAGAACTGAGAAGGAAACTTTTTCTTTGATGTCATTTTGTAACTTTTCAATTTTGTGTCATATACATGAGTTGGTAGGATGACTCCATGGATAAAAAGTTTTGCAGGCCTGGGTATTTACATTTAATCTCATTTCAAAAAGAGAACTTTGTAAAGTTGTCCACTGACTTCCAGACATCTGTGGTACCTCACTCAATAATAAAATAAAAGTTACATATTTAAACAATTATAAATTAAATAATATAATGTTCATCATAGTGATAACCACCTTAAGTATTTCTAGCAATATTGTTTAATGATGTATGTCATGAGAGATTTAAGTGCACCACTAATATCATCAGCTTTTACGCAGATGTCTCCACAGACACTGCATTGTTGTTATCTGTAAAAGAATGGCAGTTGAGTCTGGGGAGGTGACTGTGTGCTTAACCCAACCTCTTACAGAGGACCCAGGTTTAATTTTCAGTACCCACTTTGGATGGCTCGCAGTTCCTGTAACTCTGATGCCCTCTTTTGGATATCAAGGGTACTGTATGCAAGTATACAGACTTGCAAGTAGATATTTACATATACACATAATTTTTTAAGTAAAAAATCTTGCCATACATGCATGTTGTTAACTCCAGAACTCAAGAAGCAGAGGCAGGAGGAACTATTCAAGACCAGCCTGGTCTGGGAGACAAGTTTTAAGAAAGCCAGTGATGCACAGAGGAAACCCGATCTCGAAACCAATAAAATAATCTTTAAAACATGGTAGTTAAAGCTGTGGTGTAGCATCATATGTTACCACTGCTCCCAGAAGCCCATCTTAAATGCCTCCTATATTTTAACTCCTAGATTCTATAGAAAATAAAGAGGTTAGAAAGATAGCATTCCCTATATATTAAATTCTTATGTACAAATACGATGCACACAAAATTCAGTAGACAATGATAAAGAGACTACAAAATGCATTTTGGAGTTTGTTGGGGCCTGATTATTGCAGAAAGTCAGAACCTGACCATGTAAGGGAAATGTGGCACTTTTTTTGTGGTTGTTGTTCACTAGTCTAGAAGCATGAATGCAACTTACTGTCATGCTCATGGCTTTGGAGTGACTTAAGTTCTGCTCCTGTGATTGTTTGTATATTTCTAGGTGCTAACTTTAAGCTTAGGGGAAGTACTGTTCTGGTCTCCCTTTCTTCACACAGTCTCCTTACCACAGGAAAGCTTTGACACTAAAAGACAAACTGCTTATCCCTAGAAAATTCATAGCAATTTTATTGAGGACAGATGTGAGGGAATCATCTTTGTTCTTTTTATCTCATCAAGAGTCTCAATTCAGTTAAACAGATAGGTAAGTAGGTATGTTTGTTCTGGGGTGAGCTTATCAGGAGTCCCTGTGCCACCTGTTGGTGGTGCATACCTTTAATCATAGCACTGGGGAGGTGGAGACAGGCAGATTTCTGGGTTCTAGGATAGGCAGGGCTACATACTGAGAGACACTCTTAAACCCACCCCACTCTGCCACCAAAAAAAAAAAAAAAAATCAAGTAATTTTTATTTTGATAGATAGCCTGTTCTATATACCTTTCCTCCTTATTGTAGGCCAGGTGATAGGAAGAATGTGCCCTGGGAGAATTTCCATTAATTCTTTACAATAAGTTACTTTTTCTGGGGTTCAAGAAAGGTTTGAGATCATGGCAATTTGTAGAAGTTGATTCTTTTCATCTCGTGTTCGTGTTCTGAAGTTTAATCTCAATCTTTCCAGTAAAAAACAAGCACCTTTACCTCCTGAGTCATTTGGATGGTCCCTTTAAAAACAGCAGGAATTGGCAGGGCTTGTTTTTCTTTATTTTTAGAAGAATTAGAAATTTTCTGTGATAGAACCAAAAAGAGTTTCTACTTTATTTTGAAATAAATATTTCAAAGAAACAAAGTAGGGACCCAAAGCTTATTCCTCTAAGTCTGTTTTCATTTATCTAAATAATTAGAATGTCTTTGCCCCTAGCACCTGGCTGCTGTGGAAGAGAGAAAGATCAAGTCCCTGGTAGCTCTCCTGGTTGAGACACAGATGAAGAAACTAGAGATCAAACTTCGGCATTTTGAAGAGCTGGAAACTATTATGGACAGAGAGAAAGAGGCTGTAAGTAAAGAGAGTTTGCATGGTGGTGTTTTGAAAATTAACCCTGTATTTAAAAGATTTGATGATCCAGTAATTATAAGTAAATAGGTTTCTGTTTATTTATAAATCTTAACTATTTACATCCTTGATATTCATTCAAATATCTCTTTTATAAGGGATATTTTAAGTTGTTTCTGGTGACGTGTAAAACCATAAATTCATTATATGATTAATAACTTGCCTTTATTAGAAATATTAGAAAATAGAAGCTTATTTCCTTTTTACTTAGGGCCCATCTTTTTTTTGTTTTTTTTGATGTTCACACACTTGACTTTTTACCTGATCTCTGTCATACTTTCTGACATCTTCTGTAGGCGCCTGGTA